>VSDK01027359.1:126060-144035 GCA_009767595.1 Symbiodinium kawagutii
CCGTCATTACCCATCGATTAGTCAACAATTCAATCTCCAACCATCGTTGAATCATCCAAGCTGACAAGAATAATCAGCTCACGAACCGTCACGGTTGATCATTAACCTTCGCCACCGGTTGACCACAACAGCCACACCAGAGCCTGCAGCGGTGGAACGAACTTCCGCGGCTACGCCACGGTGGCCGTTGTAATCTCACGAGCGACAGGCGAACCAGCCATACCATGCCATAGCCATTGTTTGATGTAGAAACTGGACCACCGGTTGCGTGGCGGTAGCTGTTCTCCGCTGGCCCTCCGGTACAAAGCTGGATACAGGGCATGGAGAGATGTGATGCGACCAAAAAGCACCCTGTGCGGAATATCTGGCGAGTGGTAGTTCGCTGGCTCTAGTTAGAACGGGAGGCACTTAAGCTATAACTGGGGCCGGGGACCCCTTAATCCTAATGGGAAGGGATCGCATGCTACTTGATGTGGATGTGGTTGTGATCATATCGCACATGCCCGTGGTGAGCAGTGATTGTCATTGTGCATGATATAGTTAACTGTGACCAGAATACGGACCATGGGTTAGGTAATGAGGTCAGTGATCATTGTATAGTCAACTATTCTTCTTACAGCAGGGGTCACCATATGCCACAGTAGCAAACTTCTGTTGGGCCAACATGGTTGTGAGACGAGATGTTGTGAGTTTCTTTCGCGACGTCGGAATGAAGGGGTTCATTGTCTTCAAATCCGATGCCGCGTTGCCTGAAACGATTCGGTGAATGGTCGTCGTTCCACCATCGAATGGGTCCCTCCCGTGACATCCCGCAGGATCGGCCAAGGAATCCGCCCCCTTCTCATGACCAGTTTCAAGAGGGAAATGGACACTTGGGACTACTTGAGTCACACAAACGGAGTACCCCTGGAGTTAGTTAGAATCACTGCGAGAAACTGTTTTTGGTGCCTGGTGAGTGGAGTGTAGATTTGATATACTCGCCGGTGATTTGAAGTGACAGGAGAATCCGCCATTTCTTCAGCAGGCAACCACCATTTGGACAGGTGACTCCTGGTAGAGGAGCCAGCAACAGTTGTAGCTACTACCGATGGGCGAAGATTTCGGGCTCCCGGTCAGTTTTTTGGACAAAGGTGCAAATGCGGAGATTGAAACTGTACAAGTTGGGGATCCCAACCCTTAGGTAACTGAACTGTTAGTTTATGTAACCCACAACAGCTGCACCTGTTGGTCCTGACTTCGAAGGGCGATCAGCTCCTAATCTGTGGTGATTTGATCATTGCTGGGAGCCAAGTGCTTAGTCAGCCCAGTGGAAATGGAGCCGATGGGTGGTTCATAACGATGTTCAAAGGAGACATGCTTCATAGCGAGCATGTTTGATGGTAGCGGTATGGTAGGTGTGGCTTGGTATTTCCATGCCATAATTCGCACATATATGGTGCAATTTGTTGCTTACACCCTTTCTAGGGACATATGTAGGTACATATAACGCGTTCTTTTTCCCCCCAACGGTTCCACCATGTGTAAACTACCACACACACATATGTAAGTAATGTACACACACACATTCAAATACTTATATATATAATATACAGAAGCTTTGTTGTTGGGTGTTGTGGGTGATTTACCTCCTACACTACACTACCCATTGCCCTCCCGCACAGTGGGTCGCAGGTTGACTGACGTTGAGTGTAGCGCACGGTGGTTCAGCCGGTGGGTGGCAACAGCATGAGGTTTTCCGAGCTGCTGATGCGAGATGTAGGACTTTTAGGTGCGCATATGGTACGCATGCATGTTCACAATTACACACCTTTTTATATGATTATATGTCTAGAGATGTCTATTGATTCATTTCTGACTCATGCTTTGGCAATTCATCAGCCATTTTTTTGGGGCACATGCTTAGGGGTCTTGGAAGCAGCTACTCACCAAGGGCTTGGCAGAAGTTTTGGTGTCGCCATGGTGGACTACTCCAAATGGGACAAACTGGTTGGGTCCCTCAGAGCCTGGAACGGCAGTGTTGGAGATGCAGGTTGGCATCATGAGAGTGTCCATATATGATGGATGCCCCCAAGTGCCCCAAACATGTGTCTTTTTTGGTCGTGAAGGCATCACTTACCTTGATTTTGGAAGGACGAAGCCAGATGCAAATGATTGAACATGACACATTGTGAATTTCTTGGCTCCTGCGCTCAAATCAATCTGTTTGATTGCAGCAAGTATGCCAAAGACTGTCCATGGACGGAATTTGGATGCAGGAAATCCAGCATGAAGCGGGAGAATCTTGGACCAAGCCATTCCACTTTTGCCGAGTCATTTCTATCAAAGATAGCATGAATAGCATAACGACAAGCCCGCTGGGACCAGGAAAAGTAATGTTTGGACCATACCACAACGAGACTGGCTGGTCATACCCGATGAAGACGTCGGTTTTTCCGGACCTACTGAACAGTACTTGAACAGCGTCATCAGCCGTCAATTGGTTACTTCATGGGGAGGCAAAGTTGCTAGGGAACGAGCTGTGGCTGACTGAAACCCCAACATGCACAACGGTTCAAACGTGTATGTCCAAATAGCAATTGGTGATGTACCTGCTCTGTATTCCGAATGTATTGAACTTGGTTGCACCCTGCACAAGCGGCGCTCTTTACTTGTCAACTGACTGTATGACGAAGTATAATACAATTTGTCAATTATATTCTCCCACTCATTGGTGATAGAGGGCCCGTCATTGTTGGCGTTTCTTGCTTGCCGATCCCGCTAGCAGGGTCAACCATCACTAGCCATCACCAGCCATCACCAGCCATCATCAACCATCACTAAGCACAATCTATCAATCTATCAGTGTCAACCATCACTCAGCATCACTAATCGTCACCAAGCATCATCAAGCATCATCACTACTCATCGCGAATCATTATCAACCATCGTCACTAGTCATCACGAATCATCATCAACCTCTTTTAACCCATCGTAAAACCATGGTAAACCCTTCATTCATTAGCCTTTCTCATCACGGCCGCAGCTTCCATGGCCGTTGCTCAGGACATCAGCGACGACGAGCAACCGAAGCCTCGTCCGCACGTGTCCAAGTTCGATGCGCCGCAGACGGTGACCATCGGTGCACAGGCGCCGGGGAACTCCCAGGGAGCTGGGAACCCAAGTGACCTGAGAACCTGAGCCATGGAGGGGGCCTATCGCCAGGGCTTCCGTGGTCCACCACTAGGGTGGGGAATGAACGGAGCGCCAGAATCGTGGGGACCCAGAAATGGCCAGGATATCAGGACTCAGCAATCATAGGAGCTGGACCACGAGCTCGCCCTGTAAAAGTGGCCACAGATCTGCGGCTCAGCAATGGCAGGGATATGCAGGGATACGAAGGCAACAGATTGGTATGGGGACCAATCAATCCCTGGGGTTGACCAAAACCAACGTAGTAACTCTCCCTCAGTTTGGTATGACATGTGTTCTCCTCAAGATCCGAATGGCTTGGGATGCTTGTGGGGTTGGGTCACCAGATGGAAATGGTGAGCTCCAGATATCACCAAGGATGGATAGGTGCTATGCTTGGAACGCCTGGGCGTCCACAGAAACAGCCGAGCTACCGACCACTGGTGTCACAAGCCGTCAGGGGGTCAGCCCTGATGTTGAGATGCAGGCGCTGAGCGGGGCAGTATTGGGAGATGCTGGCAAGCTAGAGGATCAGAATTTCGGATTCATAGGGTTTCATCTGTCTCATGGAGAAAATCCGGAAGCAAAGGTGACCTGGTCACCGTTCACAGCAGGATCCCAAGCATTTCTTCTGGAAAGCTGCCAGCGCACTGGAGCTGTTACCGGCTTTGGTAATCACATGGCATGCGCCCTGCAGTTGTTGGATGTCCAGGCGCCATGCCATTTTTCGGGGTCATTGCACATAGAGATCTTTCGGCATAGCTTCATGGACGAGTGGAAGGATTGATTGTTCAGCTGCCACTCATGAAGCTCGCCGGGGGCAATGGCGAGTTGTAGCACTTGTTAATCAACCGCCCAGTTCCCGGTGGCTTGTCAAAAACGACCAGTTCACGTAGGATGTGTCATACAAGTGCGAGCTGGATCTTCCGATGGATATACTTGACAGGGTTCCACCCATGACTGGGTGGTGAATTTCGATGAGAGGGGCTAATGATCATGCGTCAGTGGCTAGCAATCCTTGAATATTTGGCTTGGCTCATCCATCTCATCCATCACTGGTGGTGCATCCACAAAGATATTGTGGCTGATCCATGCGGGTTCCCAACCACGGCCAGCCACCAACCACCAAGCCTTCGCGGGTGGTGTCCCCCACCAGGACGACGGCGATGATGATGAGCCCGTTGAGACCGAGGCACAAGAGAGAATCACCGGGGATCATTCAGAACCGTGGTGCCCCCTATGATAAATCATTCTACCCCCTACTGGCTGGTGGTCGGGAGGGAGCTGCTTGGAGCCAGGGGTACCCAGTGCTAGCCTTTAAAAGGGCCTTTGAAGTGGGAGCGGTTTGGAGCTACCAGGAGGGTTCTAACCAAACGCTAGGCCTATGATTAATCCCATTATGCCTTAATAATCGTAGGGTCCACCATGGCGATTTTCAAACCTGACAATACTGCTATGGGGTTGTATTCATGATAATTGCCAATGAATCAATGATCAACAATGGGCATCACAGTCAATGCGTTGGGAATCTTGGGATTTATTCAAGTAGTTGATTTGCGGCCATGATTTTCAGGTTTCTCTCAGTTGCCAGCAACTTTTTAAGAGTCAAGTAGAAATAGTTCTGACACTTAGACATGGGATTAATTCATTGTTTTGGGCACATTAGTCAATATTCCCATATTCTCTCTCTCTTTCTCTCTCTGATCGCAAAAAACTTCTCCGGGGGAGAAAAGGCAGGAACAGTAGCAGTTGTATGCTTAAGCATACTTCATATGTTTTTATATGGCTGCATATACAAATTTGCTGTATCACCTTCGAGCTTCGAAATAAATACTCTGTGTGTAAACCTTTCAGGAATTACTTCTCTGAATGCCAAACGTATGTGTAGACGATTTTTTCATATCCCGCCACTGTCGTGAGCAAGTCAAGGCTGACCAGCCAACCAATCAATTCTATCTCCCGCAAGTCGTCAGCATACCACAAAAAACCATGCAATGTTGCTGAGAATTGGGATCCATGAGGTTCACAGTTGCCAACAATTATACTGACGATTTATTGTTGATCACCAATGCATGGATCACATTGGTATTGTTGATTCGTGGCAGCTGAGAATCAATCAAAATCATTACTCATGTCCGCTAATGATTTATTGCTGATTATGGATCATCATTTGCCGATCACACTTGACTACAAACAATACAGATCAGTAAGTCCATTATATGTACAATTGGGGTCGGTCCGACTTTCCATTCCCTAAATGGCTATCGTAGAAGTCCATTGGTCAATTGAATAATCCATCGTCAATAGCCAACAGCAAACGATTGTTGTTGACTATTCTCAAAAGTAATTGGATACTATCAATTGATATCCTGATGTCGATTGTTGACTATCATGCAATCATGCAACATAACTATGGTATGTTTCTTCCCTGCCACAACGAGCAACATTCCGCTGTTACTCAACCTGCCACAGTCACTGTATCCATTGTTGACGATCATGCTATAAGACTATAGTTAACCGATTATCAATCCTGGAGTTATTCATCGTTAATGCAACTATTCAGTAGTTATCTACCTCGTAGTATTCATGACTTTTCTAGCCACTTTAACCATCAATGAACACCGCTAGATCAATAGTTAACTCACTATTGATTGATTGATAACATTGAATACTTGTTTAGCAAATATTAAATATCATTGGAATTAGTGACTTCTAAACAGTTAAAATAGTCATCGTGTGTCATAGTTACTAGATAATACTTTCCATCGTATGTCAGAGTTACTAGGCAATACTTTTTAACCATTTCACTCACAACACCAACCAACCAATAGCCGAACGAACCCACTGGAAATAGTCATTATTCAACAACCGGCAAGTAACACCTAGTTAACAACCATGAATTACAGCTACTGAGTTCAAATAATCAATTCATGTTATACTTAGTAACTCATTCATCGAACATTTCCCACTTTTGATAAATATCATCAGTTAGCCTACAATATTGATTAAACATTATTTTGATTCACCAACAGTCAATAACTAATTAAGGAATCAAGATAATTCATAATTAGCCAGTTATTGCAATAACTAATGAAAAATAATTAGCAATTAACCAATAGTCAGTTTTTGTTCATTGTTAATTGCTTATTCGGTTGAACCGCATAGTACCAGTGCTAGTAGTTAACCGTTGGTTCAATGATTGCTAATTATAACCAATCGTCAGTCACCTATAGTCAGATACCACTCAACAATAGTCAGTTCACCTATAGTTATCATTACCAACTGACTGTTGTTGACTGACTAACAATATAGGTATCCAACTGACTGTTGGTTAACTCAATAGGTAACAATTAACCAACAGTCGGTTCGCCTATCGTCGTTCTTCATTGCTTAGCCACTCAACTCCTCAGGACGATGGCCCTGATGGCGAGACGGATCGCCGGGAAGATGCGCTGCAGTGCCGCGCCCTCGGGGAGCGAGCGCTGAGGAATCCGGGCGCTGCCGCGCTGGTGAAGCCGTGGTGGATGGATTTGTTGGCTGTGGCAATGGCTTGGTTTGATGATGAATGGCTGGTTCATAGTTTGTTAATGTTGGCGATTTGATGGTTAATGCTTGGTGAATGAATGGCGGATTGATTCGGGCGAAGTCATGGATGAAAATTGGTCGATTGATGACAAGTGAGTGCAGCTAACTAGTGGTGAACTGATGGTTCAGGAGCGGCAATGGCGAGTTGATGAATAGCCAGTGATAAGCCAGTGAGATAGTGGTGACCTAGTTGCTGGGGCCCCACCCGCCGAAAACACAGCTGTAGATGTGGTCAATGAGCCAATGATAGGCATCACTCAGACTCTTCGTGGTAGTTATGGTTCATCATACGGGTCAAAATTGGCTGGTATAAGCATGACTATTTGTTGCTCAATGGTGTTGAAGAAGCAATGGGAAAAATAAGACCTCACCGGGGGCTCAGCTGCACAGCCGCAAGAGCTACTCAACCTGTGAGTTGATGGTGCCTGGCATCAGGAACAGCTCGATCTTGTTGTACATCCTTGGGGATAGCTGACAAATCTTTGGATAAGATGCTCATGAACAGCAGTCATTGGGCAATGAACCGGGCAATCTTTGGATAACTCGAGTAGGTATGTTGGCCACTGTTGGATCAGCACCTTGAGTAGACTGTAGTGGATTCATGAAGCTCCAAATCTGACAGGGTGCTTGGCAATGCTGGAAATATAGAAGTCACACCCCGGGCATCTGATTGTGTGGTGGTCAAGTGAAATTGTACTTTGCAGTTTGTGTCTTGTTGTGGTGGCTGAATTGCCCTTCCCGAGTAGGGTAGGCTGGCAAATCGTTGTCGAGCAAACAATCAGCCGAGCTGGAGGTATCGACTGGTAGTTGTCCAACAGTAATGTGTCCAACGCCTGGGTGTGCGGCCTGGTGGGGAAGCTCCGCTGGCCTTCCAGGAACGGTGATGTTTCTGAAGGCATCCGCTTGTTGGAGAAGGCGCTGCTGCGAGCGGATGGTATGGGATATTGATGGCACCATGGGTGCACGAAGACCCACCGGTGGGTTGACGCGTTCAATTCGGGAAATCAACAATGGCCATACTTGTAAGAGCTTTCCAAAAAGTCAACATCACGTTCAGAATGGCCACAAGAGTTTGGATTCCGCATGTTTTTTTGTCAAAGGGGCCATCGCACGTGTAACCCAGGATCACGGTAGTTGCCATTTGCGGGCGGATCGATAAACCAACGAATCAAACTGCGGGGGCCTCGATACAATTGTTGGCAATCATTTGTTTGGCCAACCATGGGGCACTGAAGGGACCTCCCAAATGATCATGTTTAGCAAGGAACCACAAAAAGGAATGTGGCCCATGTGGCTGGTAGCTTTGAGTGAAGCAGGTTTTGTTGGCGAGTTGCTGATTCTCCCCCACTATATATTGTGATTGACCCATACTAATAGCTGGATAGCTAGGGCACAAGAAGAGCAACCCGCCAATCATGTCAGTATCGCGTTTCTAGGTTCTTAAATCTTGCATCCCCAGGTAGTAACAGGGAACTAACTACGGTTGTAATGGTCATAGGAGTCATAGGGGTCCATCCAGCCACCTTATGGGGTTTCCAGTCATGGTGACTCCCCCAGGGGCCCCTGAGCGCTGCACATCTAGCCGTGCTGGCGCAGGCTATGCGCTTCGGTGGCTGCCCAGGGTTGGAGGAGAGATCCGTGGTGGCCGTTGGGAGCTGCGGCTGGAGCCAGGGGTATCCCCTAAACAGTTCGGAGGTGAAATTGGGACTCCTCCGTGGCATGACGAGGCGTTCATGCGCATAGAGATTCATCATCATTAATGCTCAGCCATGAAGGTTATTGGGTGTGTGTGATGTTTTTTGGGTTTTACCGGTTGGTGGTTTTAAACATCACTATTCCAAGCAGCTGTGGCTTTTCACGGCCTGTTTCACTCTGCCGGTCGTGAATCAATGATCGACCAACATTTTTCATAGGAGTTGAAGCAATCAATCAGATTTTTTTCGGGGTAAAACATGGCTGAACCATCACCAATCCATCAGTATCACTCGTGCAGCATCTATTTTGTTGGGGCGCATCTCTCGTGGGACTGGAATTTCGAGTGCTGCTGGAAATGCAATACCATCGCTAGGATGGTGTTACTCAGAAATGGAACCAACCATGGTTGCATCAACCGGCCTCGGTGTGTTGCATCATCATGTATCATCATTGAAGTACACTATATAATTAGCTGTTGAAGCCGCCACACGGGTTGGATCGAGGTGCAAAACACCGTTAAATTGGGGCATTCCTCGCTGTTGTTCTGGTTGGTGACTGTCCCACTTGGTGACTTGTAGGGGAAGAGATTTGTCGCCAGCATTTTTTTTGAGGAAAGGCATTGAGTTTTGAGGGTAGAATTGTGGATGACTGGCTGTTGGTTGGGGAGTGATTTGGAGCCGGGGGGTATCCCTATACCATCCCATGCCCACCAGGAGCCGTACAAGTAAATGGGTGTTTCTCAAAATAGAGGTACCCCGAAATCATCCTTTACAGTTGTCTTTTTTAGCAATAAACCCATCATTATAGTTGGTATATATCATATATCCCTGATTACGTCATGGCTTAATGGAGCCGACAATTGTAGAGGGCAAACCGTTGGATGCACCGGCAAAAAATATATCCCTGATTGTTGCTTATGATCCCCTTCTCAAGAACCATAGTGAACCAACCATTTATAGGACTAAACCAGCCATAACTTTGGGGTTCCTTCCAGCTTAAGAACCCCCCAAATGGCAGATGAACACTGAGAAATCCACTACCAGCCCCACCAACCTGGGCCTAGCCAGGACACGCTGCGCGCTGCACGTGCGCAGAACCAGCGGCTGACAGATGCCGCCACGCCGGCCAGGGCACAGGAGCGCAGGGCTTCATGTTAAGGTGCTGGTTGATGGCCTGCTATGGGGAGGCCCATAGATCCATCAACCTCCCTGGATTTGATGGTAAATCGTGCTGTGACCTATTTCTGACTAAACGGACGGGGGTTTAGTACTACAGATCTAACATCAGCTAATCCCAAACTTGAATGGATGATGATCGTTAATTATTCCAAGAGTTTGACTGATTTGGTCATTTGCTGGATCGGCCCGCAGCCGGGGGCACAGGGCGTTCCACAATTCCACGGCCTTGGCGCAGTCAAAAAATGGTCAAGATGGGTGAGTCGTGGCATTACCAGATACTTCGAGGCAAACCTCTGGAAGCCCAAAATCTTAACTGCAACTATGATTAGGGCGCAGTCAATGTCAATAATCACATGATTTCTGCCATGAGCCATGCTAACCAAGTCAATCATGTTTACATAACCAATCAGATTTTGTGAGTAAACAGAAATGTCCGTCATTCTTACCAGATGCGCCCAGATGCTACACGGTTAGCCAGCACATGGTTGAATGGTGGAAGCAAGCCATTGTACCAGGAGGGTTGCCGACCGGCAGTGGGTATGCCCAGCATTGGTGAATTCGGTGCTGGATTTTGGTTCAAGCCGTTGGCTTCATCTTCGTGGATAAGCCGTCAAGCTCATGACAGCCATGTGCCAATGCCAGCGTGTCGGCTGCAGCCATTGCCGTTGACAGGTGAGCAGTTTCAAAAGCCATCGTGAACCAACGGCTTGATGGCTTGGATATTAAGGGGAGTCATGCCAACTGGCTTTTTGCCTGCGAATGGCCAATTTCCAGTAGCCGGCTACCAGTGATGTTGCGAATTCCCATTAAACATCAATTGAACATACTTATAACATCTTATATATAACTCACAACTTGCCTACGACCAACCCTTGCTATGCTTAATTACTAGGGAGGCCAGCAATCGCCCCCGCTATGGATGACCATGCCATGGCCTTGCCGGCGAGTGCTGGTGCACATCTGCCTCTGCTTCGCGGTCGCGGAAGCCTCCGCGAAGCCAGTGATCGTTTGCCCCAAAGGCTTCTACCAGGAGGAGGTCATCGTCTTGAACTGCTCAGGCGGTCGAGGTCGACAGTCGATGGTTCTGAGTTCTGAAGGGGGACACTTCGGACACTTTGGATGGGAAGTGGCCAAGGATACCGTGGACCTTGCCATTGAGGTGCTCTGCGAACCCCTGAAATCCCTGCATGGTTCTGCCGAGTTGTCGGCCAAATGTGCGCACAGTGGTGACTGGGGGGCGAATCCAGCAACTTTTCCGCAGATTTTTTTTGGATTACATGGCTATTTGCCATATTGTGGTTTCTCAAAATAGGGGCGCCCCCAAATCATCCAATATTAGGTCTTGATAGTAATAAACAAACCATTTTTAAGGTTCCTTCTTTTGACAGACACCCCCCATATACCCACAAAAACTCAAGTTTTCGCCAGGGATCAGCCACCAAGGTGAAGTCATCCTCGGCAAATCTGAGGGCCTGCTGAACCAGTCAGCGAAGCGCATGGTGAAGGCCCACGGCGCGACTTGGTCGTGGAGCGGCGATGTGCCCGAAAAACACAGCGGACCCTTCAGTTTGTGGCTTCGAGTCAATGGTCGACTTCATTGTGACCTGGAATTTCTGGTGCGGAATGATCAAGATTCCAATCTTGCAGTGGATGTGCGCTACAAGTGGTCTCAGATCAAGCCATGCCCTGAGCAGTTGAAAGGTTGCAGCCTGTGTCCGACAGACAAGTGTCATCGGGAGGATGTGGCAGTGTGCGATGGCTCACCGTACTGGGAGTGCTTGCCTAAAGAGGCCGTTTCGAAGCTCAACTCCTCAGCGGATGTGCCAACTACTCAGCGGACAACAGCCACGTGGACCACGTTGACCACGTTGACTGTGACCACCACGACCTCGAAGCCTTTGTCCTTAGATGACTTGATGAAAGAGCCTCAAGTCCAATCTCTTCTGCGCGAAGAGGAGAGGGTGAACAGCCCCAAGCTGCCCTCTGGGCCCCTGCCCACCTCACATCCAGCAGTTGCAGCGACGGAATGGCGGAATTCCGGGCATGTCACGAGAGGCTCGCCCCAAGCGACTCCGGGTCTGCCATGGGTCTGGGGCTACAGCATGGCCGTGCTGGCACTGTGCTCGGGCTGCCTGGCTGCCATGTGCATCTCGTCGAGCTCGCGGCCCTCCGAGCAGGTCAGGGGGCAGTTGGGTAGTGCGATCCAAGGGCAAAGGACGCCATATGCGCCCATTGATGGAGATGGGCCTTGAAAAGGTGGCTCAGATGGGAGATCTCCAGTGGCTCCTAGCTGCGTAGGGTCCATGGTTGGTGAAACTGGTTGGTGAAACTGGTGGTTCATAACCCAAAACAATCAACAATGACGAGGGACTATGCCAACGGTAGCACTGGGTTAGCGGGAGATCTAGCTGATAAGGAGCCAAACCGATATTTGATGGTAAACTTCAACAGCTCTTTTGCATGTGAACGTGGAGATGTGGTTTTAGCGGCTACAAGCATACTGATGCAATGCACTGTGTATAGATCGGCACATGGGTGCGTGTCGTAGCCGCTGACCTTGGCTGATTCCTAAGATTTGAAAGATCAACATTCCAAAAAGGTCCCCTCCCGTGGCCGTAGGGATGCCATGGATGTGACCCGCACATGATCAAAACTTCTGACTCTTCAGTTACTGATGGCCATCAAAGCATTGCAGTACTGGCAGTCTGCGTAGGCATTTGATGTCTTCATTAAAGAAAGATCATCCAACGGTTGGTGAAGCAAATTGCATACATAGCCAGTTGTTGTTGGCGGATGACCAGGGCCCAATGTTTCATGATTTTCATCGTTGGGTGCTGTTAATTTTGATGAATTATAAGCTGGTTCACATAGCTCACCATTTTTAGCAATAAACCGAACTGGTTCCCATCATTTTCAAGTTCTCCTAGGGAGTTTCCCCATGAGGGGTGCCACTGGTGAACCAGATGTGAAGTTGATGCCCCTAGCACCGTTTTCCAGGAGTGCACCAAAGCTGATGCACAGAATGGTCACTGGGTCGCAGAACAATGGGCGATGTGTCTGGTGCTTCAAGGATCCGGTCGTTGAATCAGGATGTACAGGTCACTACAGGTCATTGCAGGTCAATTATTCCAGGGCATTACAGGTAATCTTGTCAATGGTTGTCAATTCGAAATTGGTGGATATCTTTGTTCATGGTTATTCATGTTCTCAGTGGTGACTTTGGTTGGCAATGACTATGGCATATGGTTACTACTGGGTATGAATGGTTGATGATACGCTATGGAGCTGGAAATTACTACGGTTGTTTCTCTGTGGCAATGATGATTTCCACACGAAGGTTGTTAGCCATCGCTTAATCATTGGTGAACCACTGCCCAACCATTATTTAACAAAGCCATTGAGTATCCATCGCTTAAGCATTGTAAGCCACGGTTTCACCAATGATTAACCACTAATTAACCATTGGCCCAGCCATGGGTCAACCATTCATTCACCGTTTCCTCCAGCATGGTGACCCTCTCCAGGGGCCCCTCCCAGGTGGTTTGGTGCCTGATCGCTACACGTGGACACAGACGAAGGTGCCCCTCCCAAGTCACGGACATGGCTTGACCGTGGTGTACACAATGCCTGATGGTTGAGACCTGTACGGGGATTTATGATGGTTAATTCGTGTTAATTCATAATGGTGCACTGGTTCACTAAGGTTCATTGATGGTGAATTCATGTGAATTCCATCAATGGTAGTATGATTGCCATGGAACTGTGGATGATAGACTTGTTGATGGTTGATTGATGCTGAATTCACAGTGGTTCATAGTGGCTAGTGATGGGTGAAGAATGGCGAATGATGATAAATGATGGCTATTGTGGGTCGAAAAAGCTACAATACTATATAGCCTTTTCACATCACCAGCTAACACAGCTAAAAGTTTGTCAAAAATTCTTCAGAAATGCTGGGGGATAAAATGTACCAGTAGCATTAATGGGTCTGACGTGTCGTTCGGTTATGGTTTGAGGGACATGTCTTGAACTACCTTCAGGATTGATTCACGTGTGTGCTGACTTCGCCTTTGACGATCCCCCCTCTGATCGTTGGTTGATGGTTAGTGTTGGTTCCTTAATCTATTAATGGCCAATGACGATTTGTATTGGTTAGTAACCGATTCGTACCAGTGGATCTGTTGGTTTGGATTTGGGGATGAGTCACGGGTCAGTAGTCTTCAAATCTGATATGATACCATCATCGCAGTGGTGACCGTGGTGACAGGGGACCATGGTGAGACTGGGCTCCACGGCCGCAAGGAGACTGTTGAGATGAACCTCTTCGTGCCCGAAGATGCCAAAGCCAAAGATGTCCAGGCGCATGGCCCGGCAGACGAAGTCCATGTCGTTCCGAACGGCGTTCTGGGGCCCGGTGTGAAACTGGTTGGGGTCCTTGGGGGTTGCTTGGGTATCCCCGAGTTTGATTGGAGAGCCTCGGGTTTCTCACCGAGATTCGCCATCATGAATCAACATTAACCAGCAGTTAATTATCAATTCACTCAAAAATTGCCAACAATTTGCCATCAACAACCACCATTAACCACCATTAACCTCCACTAACCACCACAAGCCACCAGACATCACCACCGACCATCTGCCATCCCCATGTGCCATGTAACCGTGGCCAGGTCACAGTCACTGAGACCACCCTGGAGATCAGACTGGCGAAGACGGTGCTGTTCTCCGGCGACTGGGAGTTCAAGGTCAGGCTGGCAGCTGTGGGGGGCGTTGATGGCTGCTGTACATCTGGTGGTTGGGAGGGGTATCCCGGCCTTCCTGGCCCGGCTCAATACGGGGGACGGAGGAACGAAGCACCGAACAAACTGGTAGGAATAAATTTAAAAAGGAACAGAACATGATGGATCTCGAGTGGTATTTAAGATTTGGTATACTGTATGATGACCTGTTCTAACAGGCGCATCTACATTTACCTATTTACATATAGAGATGCATTCCCGGGTAGATGGTTTATCAAATCGAACCCCGCTCTCAATGGGAAAAAATCTAAGTAGTGAACGGGGACGGGATTTTCATCGTCTACTCCCTGGTGACTATACAGGCACCTTCACGTGTATGGTTGGGTCCTTGTGTGTGCGGGTTCCCTTCTACTGTCCTTGGCAGGGTTGCCCTCCACAGGTCGAACCTGAGGAGGACCAGGGGAGCACTGGTGGTGGAACACCTGTTGGCGACTCGCAAGCAACGGTGGTTTCCAAGCTTTGAACTGGCTACACTCTGGTAAACTAACATTGCAATGGAAAACCACCATATTTTGTAGAGAAACCCAGGGAAACCCTCAATAACTGGTGGATTTTCCACTGCCATGTTAGTTTACCAGAGGGTAATGATGGATGATTCAGTAGCGGTGAGAATCATAGCAGTATGAATCATCCATCATTAATCAGTATGAATCATAGCAGTGAAAATCCATGATTATCCATGAATGATTCATGCTGGTTGATGATGGATGATCGTGGTGATAAACTGTTCATGGCTGAAACTGGGGCGGAGAGCTGGAGAGTGCAATGGTTGATAGGATGGTGGATGATGAACGACAATGAGAATATAAGATGGTCAATGAGCTGGTTGACAATAATAGATAGTAATAGATGCTAGTCCCCACCACCCATAGCTATCCAATATTCAATATCTACCAACATCTAGCGATATAGTCGTCCAAGATTGTCCAAGTATATTTGTCGTATTCATCTTCATTCAGACATGGATTTATTGCCATCCTACTCCTACCAAACTGTGAGCAAAAAATGGTAGAATAATAAGCAACAGATAATTTCCCCAAACCAACGGCTACTTGGAGAACTATTCGTTGACGCACCCACCACAAGCAGCCGTCATACCTGCGACAGTTTCTAGACACAAGGTTCTTGACCGGCACTCAATGAGGCTACCACGGCCAATGCGGAAATGTCTTAACCCTCGACGTGAGGATCAATCCAACGTGATCCTGGAGTGCTGAACATCAGTTCTGGGACCATCCCAAAGACTGGTAAAGGGTTGGGATATTGACCAATTGGAATATATTGAAATCACTCCAGGACCAATTGGATGTTTATAATTCGTGCGATCAGATATCAGTGTTTTAAAGTTGCTGACTTTTGCTGGCTGTTTGGTGGGTTTCTTTATCCGTGCCGATTTGGGGAACCTATGTTCCAATTACAGGGAAAACAATGCCACTTGCGACAGCTTCGAAGAGATTTGACAATCTAGTGACTTGCCAGCAACAAGTATGATAGCCCATCGCAAAGTCATGGCCCATTTTGAGTCCTTGGTGTGCGAACTGTTTTTTTTGTCTTCAAACCATGCTGCAGTTGTCAAGTACTGATATGTTATTCATGCAAATCACCTTATCCACTGCCGGATTGGCGTAAGCTACCCTTCCAGTGGTTGTTTGCATCCCTGGTTAGGACGGCAGGTATTATCCGGAATTACCCCCAACATTTTCTACAATCACTATACAATCACTGCTCGTGCCAATCAGTTTACCAAGCCATGATGAAATGCTGGTCACTCGCACCCTCACAGGACCCAGATTGGGAACTGAAGATGCTTTCAGACCGACGCGTGCTGAGACTCTCTGTGCGCAAGGCCTTCCGCACACATTGGGTCCATGAAGCTGTGCACATACGCCCACAGAGACGCCCATGGACATGTTTCAGGGTGAGATGGGTGACGAGGGTACATATATTTGCGTGCATGTGTGTAAAGATCGGGGCGACCACGTTCATTCATTGCTCCTATCGCAAATGCATTCATTGCTTATATTCATTAGGGAGCGATTCAGAGCCATAGAGATCCCGTTCTGGCCCTTTAAAGGGGGAGCGTGGCCAGGAGCTACCGTGAGGGGCCAAAGCAAATGGTAGCAAAATATGATTCACAGTTATTATTGGTCAGTGAGTCAACGGGCATTGTAGTTTTTTGGCCAGCAACCATTCTACCTCTTTTGTACTTTGGCCAACAACCTCCAGTAATGATTGTCATGTTGATAGCCATCGCCATTAATCAACCGAAGTTCACCATTGGTTAGAGGCCCAGTGGCCAGTTTTCTGGCCAGTTATGGGGAACACCAACCAATGGTGGTTTTACATGGATATGTTTACTATCATTGTTCACCATTGGTTGGTGTTCCCCCTTGGGACATGTTTACCATACATCATGTATACCTGGATAGTGAATATCCTGTTCACCATTACCTGGATCTTATAACCATGCATGCCCACAAACTTCCCTCGATAGATGAATGGTTTCCCATGCTATTGTCCATAATGTATGTTCAATAGGTTATATGGCTATGGGTCAATATTAACCATCAATATTAAGCAACACAAATACGGAAACAATTTGAAGCAGGGGTACCGGGTTTTGACCCATAGCCATATGACCATAATATGATACTCAACTCAACGCTAAATGTTCATAGCCAAAACCCTGCTTCATAGCAAATACCCATACTGTTAACCACTTCAATAGGTTCAATTCATTAACCACTATTAGGCTATAGGTTACAATGTTTATCGTC
This sequence comes from Symbiodinium kawagutii, assembly GCA_009767595.1. Classification (NCBI taxonomy): domain Eukaryota; class Dinophyceae; order Suessiales; family Symbiodiniaceae; genus Symbiodinium; species Symbiodinium kawagutii. Next base: position 143,263 of record VSDK01027359.1, read on the forward strand.
AAAAAATGGTTGAACATGGTTAAACCAATGATTAAGCATGGTTTATACATGGTTGCATGGCTGTATGTGGTGATGTGACATGGTTAAAAACATGCTTCATCAACCGGTTGAGTTCGCAGCCCCATGATACTCGGTGACTTCCCGGTGAGGCGCCTCTGCCCGGAGGGTTCAGCGTGTCGGTCGGGGGCCAAGCTGAGCTACCAGCAGTGCTCTGACCAGATGGTGGGAGATCAACCGAGCGATTGAAAAGCACCCCTGTGGGTCCATGATTTTGCCAGGGTTCATCTGGTGATGGCTGGTTTGCCAATGATTTTCCCCAGCTTTTCCCCAGGGTTCCCCACTGAAAATCTGGTGATTTTTCACTTATGAAGGTGCAAAATTGTGGAGCTTTGTAGCATGAGCAGAGCTTGGGATGGAAATTTGCATTGTGCCATGATCGATATCGCTGACTTTGATCCATCGTCATTTTCCATGGAATTCATCATCATCACCATCACCATCATCATCATCATCATCATCATCATCATCATCATCATCATCATCATCATCATCATCATCATCATCATCATCGTCATCATCATCATCATCATCATCACCATCACCATCATCATCATCATCTTCTTCTTTTTCGTCTTCTTCATGTTTATCTTCATCTTCATCATCATCATCATCATCATCATCATCATCATCACCATCACCATCACCATCACCATCATCATCGTCATCGTCATCGTCATCATCATCATCATCATCATCGTCATCATCATCATCAC
>VSDK01027359.1:146621-186366 GCA_009767595.1 Symbiodinium kawagutii
CAAGGGTACGGGGTTTCGACCCACAGCCAAATGAATCTACTGATGGTTTCTCGAGGTGTGTCAAGATGAATTGTTCAAAGAGCATGATCGAATGCGCGATTATGGCACTTGACAAGCCTTTCTGAACGTTGTTTCAAACACCGACTATTATTTCAACAACTGATATAATGGGAGATGCCTATAAATGCAGCCCTTAAATTTGATGGTAAATCACCAGCTACTTTTGGCAAAATCAGTGGCAATTAATTAAGAGCTGGATCCACAATTCTTCACAGTTGCCAAGGCGATTTCATGGCTTACCATTGCAGGCATAGCCAGTTGTCATTGCTTGGAAGTTTCGGTGGCAGGGCTGCCTGAGCCATGCGCCACTGACACAGCAACGGAAAATGGTCACTTGACATGTGATGAATAATATGTATATGATATGTTAGGAATAATGTGCAAACCATCTAGATATGGTGCATTATCATGCACTGTGCAGCTATAGCCAGCTATGTTCGGTTGCCAGACGGTAAACATATGGGAAACCGAGGACACTTATTGGTTTTCATTGCCAAAATTTTGAGCACGACGCTAGGTAGAACCAATGCGAGTTCAGACATGGACCGCTCGCTTTTGCCAGGGACGCAAGCGTGATCGCGAAAAGAGCGATGAGCACGGGAACTGAGACATTTTGGATCGATTTTTGGTAGCTCAAAGGATCACAGCCAAGGGAAACCACTGAAAGGTCCGTCCGAAAGCCTTCGAGGCGATCGTTGATTTTTTGGGGGCCATTGCTTGCGGACACAGCCACTTGTTGGTGTAAAGAAATGCAAGTTGGGTGCCACAAACATCATGGCATGCAAGAAATGACGCACACGATGGGGTCTCGAGGAACCTAGTTTCTTGATGGCAACTGCCTGTGCGGTGCAGAAAAGTGGGTTTTGGAACCTTTCTTTTCCATTTCTCACATGCTAAGCAGCTTTCTCAGGGGCTCCTCCTTGGTAAAAACGGTTGGGTGAGTGGTTGTCAACTGGTTTTCGAGAAGGGCTTAGTACACTTTAGGCCATTTTGGCTGCTCAAAGGTCAGGTGGTAGGCCACTCATCCCCCTAGCTGGTCGGAACTGGGCACTCGCCATCACGCTGACGAGGTTCAAAAAGGCTTGGACAGAAGCGCACGTCTCTTGGCTTAACTGGTGGTGCCCTTGCGTTGGTTCTGCGGCAGTCCAGTCCATGGGACCTCGAAATCTGGTGGGACCATGTTGGCAGGTCCAGTTGGGCAGGCTGTTCTCAGTGCAAAAACGCTGATGGATTCAGCAGTTTTTGTTTTGGGGCTTCTGTCAGCTCAGTTGCAAGCCAGGCCGCCAGTGATGGCGGGTAGCTGTTGCCCGGACAAAAGGCATTGGTTCAGTGTAAATTGCAAGGGTGAATCCCGGTTGATAGAAGAGTGAATTAGTATAAGATAAATATTGTTCATTGAATTATGTTCGATGCAATTTACAATCAAGCTTTGCCATGCTGAAGATTCGTGCCTATATACTCGTTAGCATTCGGGGTTTCAACATGTTTTAACCAACGCCAAACAACAAAATTGGTAGATCCTAATGTCAATACACAATCACCAGTTATACCATAGAGAACCGGCGATTTACCATCAACAACAGTCGATGATATGGTTCTCCCATCAATGACAGTAATGACACGTGTTCGCTTTTGGAATGGGTCACCGGAGTAGCGTCAATAAGAAGTAACATCGTCATTGGTGACAACAGTAATGGTAATAAAGACGTATGGTTACCCACCAGCATTGGATTGCACTTACTATGCTCAGTGGTTGAAGGGAGTGGCACACGCGTTATTCACAGAGATCCCAGTTCTGTTCCCCACAGCGAGGACAGGTTGGTTCCTGGTCGGCCGTCCCAGGCCATGTTCAAAGAATCCGTCAAGAACAGGACGCCCATCCCCATCGATCTGCAGGGGCACCCAGGTCGTCGAGCAAAATCGCAGCCCATCAAGCAGATGCGCAGCTCAAAGATCGTGGTTGGAAGACGAGTTAGTTCTTGGAAGATATCGTTCACGGGATTATACAGCTAAAGATTAATCTTTATCTCGATGTTCGATGTATAGCAATATACACCTATCAATGCTAGTTGGTTGATGTTTTTCTCTTCAATTCCAGTTTATACCAAGGTGTAGTATTTCCCTGAATGTTTCATAGTGTTTGGGCATGGTTGCTTTGGGATGGCTTGTAATTTTTATGACTTGAGTTAAAACCACCAACCAGTATATTCTGGCACCATCGAGGATCATGTGCTTCAAAGGTGGGGTCAAGTTCTTAGTTTCCTGGGAAGCCCGGGACGCTAGGTGTCAAGCATTGCCATTTACAGCAGTTCAACGGTACCGCCGAGACATTGGCTGACCTGGAGGCAAACATTGGACACGCCTAGGCAGATTTGATGAATCGTTGCCGTTCATCGATCACTTTGCTTTATTGTTGGAGGTTGTTCTGCATACTCACCCGCCCTTGATTTATAGGAGGTATCCCCCAAAAGCTTTGGTTTCCGAGTCAAATGGTACCATCCCAATTCACAACCCTTTGGTTTAGTAATCCGGGGTTGGCATCACAAACCAATCTTGAAGAATTAGTTTGGTAACTAAATGCTAGGAATTGACACATGACCCGCATGGCAGCACTGCTGGCGCCCAGGGGCGGCTGATGGCAGACACGTCAGCGGTTGGGCCCCAATGCGGGAGGGATGTCGCGGCATGATGGATGGGTGGCGAATCTTTCGTTGAAGGTTGCTTATATCTCATGGCCGCTGTAATGCAAGCCACGGCTACTTGATGGTTGGACACTTGAAAATACGGTTCATTCAATTCATGAGCACTGATCAGCCATCAATGAAACTTAATGTAACGACATTTCAGTAATCAAAAATAGCAATTCTACCTGATGGCCTCCTTGATGGTCAGTGATGGTTAATGACCAGCCGTTTCGGAACCCAGCAGAGCTGTGATTGAAAGATCCGGCGTGAGAGATGTGGAGCTTTCTGGGCTGATCATGGGCGTCATGGGATGTCCAGGCTATGTGATGGGCCATGAGCTGCTGATTAATGTGGACCTGTCCGCACCTTCAAGGGATGCCCAGCTTTTTGGAAAGCCTGCTGGGCGGTAAGTCACAAGGCCATTTTTGCCGGCAAAATTGTAACGTAGCGTTGCTTAGCAGCTGGGCCTCTCGTAATTTATCAGGACGGCCTGCAACAAGAGTCACTAATGTTCACTAATTGGTTTGATCCATTGGCTTCAATCGCAACCCAACATTGCAGACTATTTGCCCCAGAACTAGTAGTGGTTTTCCTTTCTCGCCAGCCCTTGGGCAGTCCCGACATGGCAAAGAAACGCAAAAAGAAACCAACGGATGAAAGCGATACCCAACAAAAAAGTATAGCCAAAGACACACGGCCTAGAAAAAACAATAAAGGCTCTGGGATGTCACCACATCCTTTCTCGGCTCTGTGAAATAGGATCATCAGCAGAGCTGATCAGCAGAGCTGATGTGACACTTATTCGTCACAACCAGAAACCAGGCCTTCTTTTTGTGTAAAGTGCTTTAATGAATCTATCTATCGCACACAGAAAAAATTGTTCGCGCACATAGAAATTCACCATGTGTATGTATGATACATAGACACATTGTTTGTAATTTCAGTGATTCAAAAAATCTCTTAAAATATCAGCGCACATGCGCTACAAGTTAGTGAAGATCCAGACGCAGTCGGCTGCGGACCCCATCTATCTCAAAAAAAGGTTGTTTTTTGCTTGCAGTCCAGCAATGCACATAGAACGGATCAGCACCAAGCATTCTCTAGTCGTCAAGGATTCCAATTACCATTGGAAATATACCAAATGAACGCTTTGGATATATTTAGCCAACTATTTCATCAGCTAGTGACCAATGGGATCAAGCAAGGGTTAGCGAGTGGGCATACCCTCTGGAAGCCCAGGCAAAAGAATGACCCATGGTACAATTCCCGACTATTTTCAGGAATCCAACTAATCCAAAAAGTCCTGTTGCTGGATGTCGTGCCCCAATCTTTGATGAATGGCTTGACCGTGGCTCCACCACATGCGTGTGGTCCCATGGCATTTTAGTTGATTGTAATTCTGGTTAGTCGATGGTCATTTACTGCTTCATTGTCTGATGCTTAAATCAGTAAATGTTCACAGGATGCTCAATTGCTGGTCAATGGCCATCATTGGGCTGTCATCTAACCATGGTTTATTAACAATTTCACCGTCATTAATCACCATCATCAACCATCGGCACCCCAGCACCACTGGTTCCACCCCATAACCGCGGCGCCCCACTGAGAGGTGCAGGTGCGGCCCGATTTCAGCAGTGATGCGCGGGCTCTCGCTGGGAAAGAGATGCCGCAGCTGGCCAGCCACGGGATTACCTGATTGATATGTGTAGGTACATGTTTTGCACATGCTTATTTCGTACATGTCTCTCTCTCTCTCTCTCTTTCTATGACTGTATATGCAGGTGACTACACTTATGTTCTGATAGTCGAATTATACGTTTAAGTATATGTACTGTAAGTCTATTTTCAAGTAAAAATTCAGAGAGAGAGAGAGAGAGACCAATCATTACTAAGGTCAATGAAGTCAATGGCCAACTCAGAGTGCTGATTTAGTTTGGAGAATGTATTTGTATATGGCCAGCTAATGCCAGCTAGTAATTCTGATTGCTAGTGTGCACCAACGTCAACCATCTCATGAACCACATCAAAACTCCTTAATTCGTTATGCTTAAGCACCGTTTCTCATGATGAATCCGATTGCAAACTATGTCTCACTATGTTCTTCACGATGTGTTGAGCCATGATCAACTACCATTCAAGAACATGAACCGCTGACGGTTGTTAACGTGCAATATCACTGGTAAGTACCCATGAATTGCCAATCATGAATCGATATTGGCTTCGTCAACCATCATCACTCAGATCATGCATCATTGTAATTTCTTTGTACCACTGCACGCCTTGATCTCTCATTGCTGTTGACCATTTTTGCAGCCACTATCAGTCTTTGTCAGCTATTCATTACGAACATGACCATTAATCTTAGTTGACTCATTGCTATCAATCAACATCATTAGTCCGTGACCATGCGATTGAAACCATGCTTGCGCTTAATCACTGCACCACACAATGTCAGCTGTATACGGCATCCTGGAGATATCCCCCTTGTTCAACATTTGCAGTGTCGACTAGCCGTGAGGTGGTCCCCCATGTGGGCTGCTCTCCGCTAAAGGACGGATTTAGTATCAAACATTATCACTTCAACCATAGTGTCACAGCGATCATTGTCAACCGAACCACACTGATCATTAACAAATGATAGTGTGAAGGTGTCCGTTCTCCAAAGGTTGGGGGTGATGGCTTTTATTTATTAACCGGCCCACGTGGGGCTGACCCTCACCCATTGGGAACAAGAGAAATGTGGTGATTCAAAAAGTAAGCGATGACCAACAAACAGGGAGCAGAACTTGATCCATGAAGAGAAGGGCAACCAATCTTACACGTTTCGAGGATTCAAACGAGGGCATCGATGTTTTGACATAGCCATGGGAGGCCCTGTGCCCACCCACAAACCAGACATCACGGGATACAGTTTGTATAGATTATTTGCAAGTCCTCCGCATGCCATCGGTGATTCCTACAGAGTGGTACTCCCCAAACCTTACCAGTTATAAGTTAGTTAGAACATAAAAAGTTGCATCGACAATGACAATGATTCATAGATATCAGGGCAATATATCGAATTGCTGGGGGCACATTTCAGTGATCTATGGATTAACTATGGCGAATCTATGGGCCACACATGATTTGTGCAGCAGGATCGACCGTGAACCATCAACCACCGTCACGTACCACTAGCGACTAATGAACTGCTATCAACCTGTGGGCAGAAGCATTGATATGATACAGTACTGATCACTCTAGACGGAATCATTGAGGTTCGCTAGTATCATCAGTATCACCAACCCTTGTCGACCGTTTAAACGGATCATACACCACGATGAGCCAAACCAGAGGGCTCCACCTGGGACGAATCTATATCAGCAGTTCCTATGGAAATGTCGGGAACATTGGGGAAGCATGCTGTGTCCGCGGCATTTGAGGCTTGGTCCTACCAGTGCAGTTTCATGATGAAACCCTTATTATTGGATTCTCCCCATCGTGAACCCTTTGCAGCCATGATCGACCGACCATTGAATTGACCCAGATTAACCATAGATAAGCCATTCATGAGCCACTACCAATCATTGATTGCCCATGCCGACGCGCTGATTTCCCATTCAGAAGTCACTGGTGGTTTACTTAATTGGTTACACTCAGTCATCAAGATGAACCTAATTGATGAACCACACATTGAACGTTTATCAACCATTGGCTAGCCATGAATCAGCTGTGAAATAAGCGTTGATTCAGCGTGAAGCAGCCATCAGTTCACAGCAAGCTGCCTATGAGTGACTTACCTAACTTACCTTCCCTCACTTAACGTCACTACCCTAACTTTACTTACCTTACTTAACTTGACCATTGCTTACATTCATCAATTCCCCCACGAGTGACCTACCGACTCTCACTTCACCCCATTAGTTAACCATTCCATCTCCTTGATTAAGTCAGCCATTCGTTTCCCCAATTTGGTTATGCGTCAATATTAATCAACCAATTCCATGGCGGATAACCACCAATAATAGGGAAAACACTAGTGAATAGTAGGGGAACCAGGGGGACTAAGGGTGAACTGACCCACAGCATCCCACAGCCATTGAACCCCACCTCCATTGTTGAACTATTAGTCTAACCACTCAACCCCAGTGATTCACCAATGGTTCAACCACTTAATCACATTAATGTTGGTTTCTGATTAGTGTAACCCCCCTAAAGTAATGAAAATAGGCATGAAACCAACAGGTAGATACGATCATCAGAAACCAACATTAACCAGATTGATCACCCATCAGTGACTCACAATTCCTAACCTCCTCGTCCTTCGTCCGCTGCCATGCCGCCGTGAGCCCTCGCGCGGCCCATGGCGCGGCCTGTGGCGCGCTTGGCGGTGCCCAAGCCGCGGCGCAAGGTGCACGAGCGCCTCGGCGGGACGCGGAATCGATGCGGTGAAGATCGGGCGGCGGCGGGTCACGGAGCACAAAAAGGTGGAAAAATGGTGGGTTTTATGTGGTTTTCTAGGGTTTTTCCATGGATTTTTGTGGCTTTTTCCATGACTGTTCAATATTTTCCATGGTTTTTATGGTTTTCTGTGATTTTCCATGATTTTCTGTGGTTGATCTCTTTGTTTTTTCAGAGTTTTACATGGCTTTGTCGGGTTTTTTGCGCATGAAATTGGGAGTTCACCCGTGGACTTAGCTGGTAATTTTTGCAAGGAATTGTCAATTTGTCGCCGAAATGGTTGCTCTCGTGATATTTTTGGTTGGGTCCGATAATGGTTGCTGTCGGTCTGTTATTGCTTAGCAATAGGCAGTGATATCCAAGAATCACAGCAACTAAGGTTACCATGGCGTGGTTGGTTGATGGTTGAGAATCATGATTTTGCAGTAGAATGATGGCAACTGATGGGCAAAGAAAAAGAAAGGACAAAGATGGCTTATACCAGTCAGTCAGTGCTTACGAACGGTTGCCTTTACTGATTAATCCGTGCAAAGTTGGTCAGCTCAGCGAAGTGGACATATGCATAAAGCTTCAGAGGGGGAGATTCGGAGCTACTGGGAGTGGTGTAGGTCTAGTGTGCTGAGAAATCATGGAAGTTTGAGCTCATAGAAGTTTTATACACCAGTGGTGTACTCATGGATCCCAATCACTAGGGACACGAGTGGTGTAACCCATCGGTAGCCCTGGTTTCTCCGCGGTCCAAGTGGAAGAGCAGTAGCTGGCGAAGCGTCCCATGGATTTCCAGGGACACCCCACTGGTGCATGGGACTATGGGCGGTGATGATGTAGAATCTCAAGTGAGTGACTAAAAGTGCACCTGGGATTTGCAAGCGAGCTAAAAGATTAGTTGCCAAGAGATTTGTTTGAGTATCGTCTCCGTTCATCATTGTTCGCTGGGGTTTTTCAAGACCTGTCCCATCATGATCGACGGTCTCAGTCTCATCAGTGCCATAGAACTGGCCATGTCAAAGCAACCAGGCCGAATGGCATCGACCGGCCAAAAGTGAACTTCTGATCCATGGCTGAAGCCCCGCTTAAAGCCAAGCAGTTGACCATCAAAGGAATCATCACCAACCATTGGAGACCCAACCGAAGCACACCAAAGAAAGGTACACACACCATCAACCATTGGGTAATTCTGGCTGGTGGGAGGGAGCTAGGGGTCTCCGCGGCCCGGCTTAATACAGGGGGAGCGAGGCCAGGAGCCCCCAGGAGCCGTTCACCAGCTGTCGTTATCCAACCGTGACCAACGGTTGCTGCGACCCACCCGAGTCGCCCTCAGGTGGGTCATCACGGGCCTGAAGGAAGCGACCGAGGTCAGCAGTGACGACTGGTTGTGCTGACTGAAACCAATGCAGCGACGTCACTGATCGTTGTCACTGAAACCAATGCGATCGTAACTGAAACGAATGCTATCGCCATAGGGATGGATTGCATTGGATCCATGTTGGTGAATATTCGGATGCATTTGGATCGTGAGATCGCCCTCACCAAGCAATGCCGATGTTAGCAATGCGGGTCAGTAGAAGTTACGCACGTTTTGGATAGTTCGTTTTTGTTTTTTTGCAAACTCGTGGTTATGAATGGCTTAAAGCCATAGGATATCATAGGAGGCCATAGGGGTTTTAGTTACTCGTAGCGGTCGTTGCGATTATGAGCTGCACTGGTCCACTCCACAGCACCGCGCGGGTAGCGCTTGGTTGGTTGTGACCATGATCAGTGGTTCATGCGAAGTCACAGGAAACATTTACTGGTTAACACTGGTGATGATGAGGACTCGCAAGCAAAAAGAACCAGCAGTTACTGTTCAAGTCGCATTGACCTGCTAAGTATATAATTAATTGTTAATTAATGATTCTCGCTAATGATCCTTATTGATGTCCTTCCAGCTTACGAACCATCAATTAGACCAATGACTAACTATTATTGATAGATTTTCAAGATCCATCAAGTAAACCACCAGTGAACAAATAATCAATGAACCATTAAGTAAGCAGCGATATTAACCATCAATTCACCATCAACCTCCCATCAATTAAGGATTCTTAGCCATCGTCTTAATAGTTCGCCATGAATTCGCCATCAACCATCAATGAACCATCAATCAACGATTCTTAGCCATCATTCTCAACACTAGTTAACCATCAATCAGCCATCAATCAGCCATCAATCAGCCATCAATCAGCCATCAATCAGCCATGAATTCACCATCATCTAACCTGCATCCCCCACGTGTTCACCAACCAACCGCCCGCTCCTCCATCGGTGCCAGGTTCAAGGCGGTTTCTCCAAGCGCGGCGTGCCAGGCGGTGAGGCTGGGTCAATATTAACTAACCAACCAATGGCGATTTCTAGCTGGTTAATGGCTAATAACAGGGGATAATAGCCAACAATAGTAGTGGATTTACCAGCTATATATGGCTATGGGTCAATATTAACCAACCAACGGTCATGGGGGATAATCACCAACAAAACCATAGGGAAAACAATGATTAATGATAGGGGAACCAAGGGTACAGGGTGAACTGACCCACTGCCAGATCAGGTTGAGTGGTTGATTATTGATCGTGGCCAATACTTATGGCTAATGAGTGACTATGTAACCATATGGCTGAAATATGAGATGGCTAATGAGTCTTGTTAAGGCTGCTGATACGTATGACTTATGGGATGGCTAATTTAATTTTTTTTGAGACTGTTTATGTGTATTGTATCCTGTCATTGTTTGTCTTACTATTTGTATACTGTTCGAATGTTTAAATGTAATCATGTTAAGGCTGTTAGTGAATCATAATTGAGCAGATCTCATAATTGAGTGGCTAATGAAATTGGGTGGCTAATGAGTCTTGATCATGGTTGAGAGATTGTTAGTAGTATCAGGTTTTTGATGCTATATCTTTGCAAGAATGGTTACTTGGTGCTTAATGATGATGAAGAATCACCGGCAGAAGAACGCAAAACCCCAACTGATGTCCATGACCCAGCTCAGACGCTCAGAGATGGTCGATGATGGTCCGATGATAGTGTGGCCGCATGATTCATGATGGTAAATGGTTGCATGGTGGTTGATCGCCGTGATTTCGACGAATGCTTAGAAGTGGGCGTTCCAAGGCTTCGTTTACCTATTGCTTGATTAACCTACTGATCAACCATACAAATCGTTGATAGTTGACCCTGCTTCATGACGGTTGAAGAGCTCGTAGATAACTCTTCCCATTTGTTCAGTGGATTCCGTTGGCTCCGGGGAGAAGGAAGATCAGGGGCCCCTGCCTTGAGACCCAGCAGGCCCAATTCGCGGCCCAACTCAGTGAACAAAACCAATGGCTGTAGCTGGTGGAGCGGGGCCCGCATGGTGAAACAGGGCATTCGAATGCATGCAAAATTGACTCATGCATTTGGGTTGGCCACAGTCAGTTAGATTGAAAGATGGGTAGATAGATTCACCCATGACCATATATTGTCGAAATGCGCGCAGATTATTAGATTGCACGTGTATATGCAAATATGGGTGTTTGTCAAAAGGGGAGACCAACACATCATCCAATAATCCCGCATAGTGATACACCAGCCATTTTGGGGGGTCCCCTATTCTAAGAAACCACCATATGCCTATATCAAGTCATCAGTATACATGTATGTATCTATATATATATATATATTGAAAATATAGAAATGAATAAATAAATAGACAAATATACATATACATATACATATATATATATATATATGCTCATCATGTGCGTGCTCCGAGGGATTGATTTCCTGCAAGAGACACGTGGTGTACTTGGCACCGGAGAAGTCATTAAGTGACCATCGACTTGACAACGGCTTGGCAAGAATCATTAGCCACCAACCTGTTGGCAACATTATCCATTCTTGTGGACAATCATTGATGCTAGATCCAGCTCTTAACCAACATTCAACAAACACGCAATGGAAACCGCGGATTAAAAAACCCCTGGTTGATGAATCGGGGGCATCCCCCAAAAGCCAACGGGTTTGCCAGTAAAATGGTGCCCCCCATGAACCAACCCCTAAAGTGAAAGTAGCTTGGGATTGACCAGTGCCATATTCATAGCTGGACCTCCAATTTTTTCCATGTGATGCACGTCGCAGGTGCTGAACAAGCAGGAGAAACGTCAGCTCGGGAAGCTGCGATTCCTGGCGAGGGGTCCTGGATGGGCGATCGTTGGCAACCAGTCGTGGGTGAGAAGTCGAGTCATAACTGGCTGATGTTCGAGCTGCTCGGAGCCAGGGATGTCCCTACAGCCTTTGCTCTTAAGGAACTTTCAAGGGAGAGCCAGTTGGAGCTACCAGGAGTAAGCAAGTGGTACGAGTGATCACTGGTAGTTGATGGCAGGTGGTGAATGATTCATGTGAGTAGTGGTCATGAGTGGTTGAAACAACCCCTGAAGGCCCTGAGGCCCATCCGAGAACCTCAGTCTCATGAATGGTTTGTCAGCCCATGCAGGCGCGGCAAGGATCCGTGAGACGAGTGCCACAGCGGTTGTCTCGCCGTCATTGCCCATACGTTACATGGGTCACTAGTGGGACTTGGCGAGCTGGGTCAATGTTAACCAACCAACGTTGAAGGGGAATAATCACCAACAATTTCATAGGGAAAACAATGGTAAATGATGGGGGAACCAAGGGTACAGGGTTTTGACCCACTGCCATATAGGGTTCACCCCAACTATTTAGTCATGGGCCAATCATTGCAAACCATTTTCACCACTGTTAGCCATGATTACTGATCACTAATGCCTTGATTATTGACCGGGTCTGTTGAACTAACCTCAATTCTCAAACAACCACTATGAAAAACAATACTAAACCATTTAACCACCATTACAATCCGCATAACCATTGTCCGCCACCAATTAACCAGGGCTGTAGCCACCGTAAATCACCTGCTTAGTCCACATAACATTATCAAACAACCATTGTTGTGAAATTATCACCAACCATTATTCACCATGTTAGTCACATTTAGTCACCATTATCAGCCAACCATATTATCCACACAATCACCATATGGCAGTGGGTTAAAACCCTGTACCCTTGGTTCCCCTATCATTAACCATTAATTTCCCTTTGAAATTGTTGGTGGTTATCCCCAATAATTGGTCGGTTGATATTGACGCATCGCCATATTATCAACCATGTTCAGAACCCAACTGCCTTTGAAAATCGGCCCTTATTATTCTGTTCATGTTTTAGTTGGTGATTCATGATCAACGCGTGCCCTAAAACATGAACATTGTTGGTGATAATCCCCCATTCATTTCAGATTGGCCCTTGGCCCCTGTGCCACCCCAACTCCTTCAAACCTTGCTCCGAGGCAAAGGTCGAAGGTCGAAATCCCAATGAGGCACGTCCCCGGTGTGGGGCTGACCCATCACTGGTGGTGCTTCGTGGTGTTGATTGGTTGGGGATGGTTGCTGATGTTTAAAGGTCAGGTCCTATCGTCTCCTAGTGTAGGGATGGTTGTTGGTTTGGGATGGTTATTGATGATTAATCATTTATAGTGGTTGATTGGTGGTTGATGATGGTTCATTGAGGCTGACTCATCGGCATCTCTGCTTGTTGATTGCTAGTGAATGGTTCACGATGGCTTCTCAGTTCATGATGAATGATGTAAGTGATTGATAGTAATGCTTGGATGCATTCCTTTGACCCAAGTTGGGCAACTTTTTTTTTGATGGGGAGGGAACCGTATCCAAGATTGCCTAGAAAAGCTTGAGGAGCAGATCCAATCTTTAAGATTTGGGGGCACATTCCACTTGACATACCACCGCTGTCAAAGCCAAGTCAGCCTCTAGCGTTGTAGAACTGCTTGCCTACCTATAAACCTGTGAATTGCCAAAGGACCCAGATGGTGGGATGGTTTGTGTACCCCCCACATATGGTAGTTTCTCTGTTCATGGCCAGTGGATGGTCAGTAGGTACCCCGACTTCACAAGCCTAAATTGCCATTCGGAGCCAGTCGGAGCCTTTTGGGATTCATGGGGTTTTCTCAAGGTGACCCTTGAAGCCACTGGTGAGTGCTGGGCCTGGAATTGGGCGATTTGACTGGATAGGCTTTGGTGAAGTGTTGCCCAAGCATACCTAGATATGGCATGATATGGCAAGTTCCATGTTTGTTCACACTGAGCCCGGGTTGTATGATTCATACATGGTCGCTGAATGCTCTCTTGATCATGGGAATCCCAGCCAAGATTCCGGCATAAAACAAAGAAGCAGTTGAACGCAACTTATCCAATAAACTGAACATATGGCTAGTAATCATGGTTGTTCATAGATGTGCCCAACATCATGCACATACTTGACATAGTTCCTCCAGTAGTTACGTTTATTTTAGCTATGTTAGTTCATATTCACAATTCCCAACTCACCATACAAAACACCGTATTTATTTATCATCAACCCTTCAATCCCCCGTTCACCATACTTGATATTCCTTGTGTAAGTGCCACTAATTCACGTCACATCCCCCATAACTAGCCATGGCTTGATGAACTAAACTGTTAACTTGATCCCAAAAATAGCGGTTTGGATATCGATTTGATAGGATCTAGTAACTAACCATCCAAAAGAAACATATATGGCTCTGAATTGAGTAGCCCCTGTAGCTAGTAGTGTTTTAAAACTGAACCATCTATTTGGTGGTTTCTCAAGTCATAGGGGTACCCCCAAATCATCCATTATTCATCAATAATAAACCAGCCATAACTTTGGGGTTCCCTATGACTTGAGAAACCATCTATTCAACTAATAACTCAATATGATTAGGTAGTTATTAATTAAATATTGAACCATAACTCTAGTTAACTAATAACCAACCAATTTAAAACTGAACCATCTGGCAGTGGGTCAAAACCCTGTACCCCTGGTTCCCCATCACTAGCCATTATTTTGCTTATTATTGTTGGTTATTAACCCCCATTATTGGTTGGTTAATATTGACCCATAGCCATCTAATTAACAAACCATCCCTGTAGCCCCTATGCTTCCTAGTCCCTGGTAGTGATGGACTGCCATGATTGCAGGTGATGCTGCCGCCTCCACGACCGCTGCCGAAACCCAAGCTGAGCGAGCCCGATGCGGTGCTGTTGGCGGCTCGGCGCGGTGGAGACCCTGGTGGTCAGGCCTTAGGTCCTAGGCGAACCATGAAGTGATGGTTGTTCGATGCTTAAATGATATACAGCCATGGTTGTTTGATGCTGTATATGAGCTATATACTTGTTGATCGATGTTGGTCAACGAATCTTATGAACGGTTAATTCAAGATGAATGAAAAGTGACAGCTTGACCCTACCAGGATGGTTCCCAATCGGCAATTGATCTTACAAACCTTGTTTGGGGCGCCTATGTGGGTTTCAGCGGGGTAATGATGGCTAATTAACCATAATCGCCAACAATGATAGGGAACTTGAGATTTGACAATGGTTAACAGATGGTTCATGAATGATGACTGCTGACACAGATTGACCTTTGTTTGTCTTCATTGACCATCATGCCAGCATAAAGACGATCTATGAACCTTCTGGTGACCATCAAGCGCTTGTCACTGATTGGTTGTTGTTGCTTGCTGGTTGAGATTGCTCAACCTGGTAGGGTGCCAGCCAGAAGAGTAAGGATGTAACCCGAAAAAATAAGGGATGTAACCAACAGCAATGGGGATTAAGCCAACAGCATTAGCAGTTTGGTCATAATCATCAACTTGATGATAGGGGAATTTAAGATACTCATGTGCTTCCGCAGGGCCGAAGTTTGCTGTAATAGCAAGCAAGCACCAATCATGTTGGGCTGGAACCATGCATTCAGATTGACTCTTTGGATCTCTCTTGGTAAGTTTCCTGCGCTAGTTATAGGATCATGCGCATCATGCTAGCAGCAGTTCTCACAAAACCTTGAATAGGTTTATGTCATGGTCAACCCAACTAAGCACCAAAAATCTATCCACAGTGGAAAACGGTTGGTAGAACTTGAAACTTGTGAACCATCCAGGTTTTTTTTAGATGCGTCAAAACAATTTTTTTGAATATCGGAGTGAGTGGTAGGGCCAACCCATAGATGCCCCAGCACAAAAAAAAAAAAAAAAAACATTTTTTAGAGGTGTAAAAAAATTGAATGTGCCCAGTTCACTTGCTAAGCACATCCTTGCCGAACCATTGGCACGCCCCGGGCCTGCCATGAGGGCCCCGTGATGCCCACCATGGCGCTGCCCCCGGTGGAGAGCATGACATGTCCGCAGCTGGGGAGAGCTGCGACAGCCGTGGCACGGGCAGGCGGAAGCGGTGGATGATGGTGAAGGGAGGATGAAGTCATGGTTGATTTATTGGAATTTTCTATGGTGAACTATGGTGATGTCATGGTTGAAGATGGTCAATTGATTGGTTCAGTAAATCAATTATCATGGGATATTCTATGGTTAAGTATGGTAAATAGTGATTAACTAGAGGTTTTAGGGTTTATAACCATTAGTAATGGTTAACTGGTTGGTTGATTTTGATAGTGATTGACTGGGGGTTTATGTATATAGCCATGAAAAAACGGTTAGCAGGGGATAATTACCGTGACGTTTTATGAGGGGTTTTGATGGTGCTTGTAAGGTTGCGGATTGATTGTGAAACATGACAGCTCATGATGCATGATTGATGGTTTTCTAAAGTTTATCAGTATTTTGTGATGGCTTATGATGATTGAGACGGTACAGTAGTTGCGTGCTTTTATGCGATGTCACTTCTTTATCATACAAATCAGAAACAATGGTTGGTTTGTTGATTGGTTGGTGGCTTTGTGAGGCTTTCATGCTGATTTTGTGATGGTTTATGATGAGCATCAATGGTTAATTGATGTTTCTTACGGATACTTTATTACATTGCCGACTAATTATGGTTGGCTGATAGCTTTGTAATGCTTTCAAGATGGTTTCATGATAGTTGAAGATGATAAATGACGCCTGACCAATGGTTTTGTGATGGTCTTACGTCCGTTGTGGTGATTCATGATGGTTTTGTGAAGCGCTTTATGATTAGATTTTTTAAGCCTGCAATTTGTGTAATGGTTTATGATTAGGTTGATGATCATTCATGATTCATGGTGGTTAATTGATGGCAGAAGCTCTGGTTAATGACGGTGATGACGAATCGTGGCTCCTGATGGTTGGCACGCTGCGCCAGCTGGCTGTGCCTGTCCTGCTTGGGTTACTTAGTTGTTTGGTGGTTTCTTAGGATCGGGGTCCCCCAAAACTGGATGGTTTGTTGCTACAAATGCTTGACATTGGCAACACTGATATAGAAACAAAGATCAAAGATCGAGCAACCGAGAAATGTCTGGGTGAACATCTCAACACAGGCTTGTCATCTATGGGACGTGATCAGCCAGGGTGCCAGAGGATTGACCCGCAGCCATCCCTTTCGTATAGATTGCTCTTACCGGCTCTTGTGGATGATCTTTTGGTACATGATTTGACTCTCCTTACTGGCTTGGTAATTTTGGAGGCCCAACTTGGATTCCGAAACTTGGATTTCCAAACTTTGGTAACATGGGAAATCCCAGGGTTTGTAGATACTTATGGACCTATGGTGATTCACCATGGCTATGTGAGAGTACGGCTGGCTACATCCAGAGAGTGCATGGTCAATGGTGAAGCAATGCTTGATGATAAAGGATGTATCATCATTGCAGCCCCAACTCTGTTGAATCTGCCGGCCGATCGTTGAACATTTGCCTGATCATGCTTCGTGATGGCTCGTGCATGGTGCGCAACAGGTTTCATAGGCGTTAATCACACTTTTTATTGGCCAATGTCAATAAGTTTGGTTCCTTGGTGTTGACAGTCCCTCCGTTGCAACACGTGGGTTTGGGAGCAACAATGTTGCCTGGTGGTTGTTGGTTGCTGGTTGGTTTGCACGTAATCTTTTTGTGGAGCTAAGTGTTGGTTGGAATTTGATTTGGTGAACAGGGTCAGGGCCAACCATCATTCATCAAAGAAAGTTTCCTCCACCCCCTACCTGCCCATTTCCCTAGGCTTGTCAAGGGCTTGTTGAGGCCCATGATCCTCCATGAAGCCACCATCCATCATCAGTTCACTACTCGCCCACTAGCCATTGATTCATCATTGATTCCCCATCATCTAACCACCATTTAGCCACCATTTGACCACCATTTCGCCACCATTTATCCATCACTCAGTGCCATCATCGTTGGCCCATGACCCTCCATGACCCCCACCGACCCCCATGGGTTGCTGCAGATGGCGCCCTGGCAGCCCAGCTGCTGCCGGCTTTGAGCCGCCGCGCCCGCGAGCTGCTGCTGGAGCTCACGCCGGAGGATTTGACCAAGGCGCGACGCGGGGCGGCCGTGGAGCCGGTGGCTGGTTGAAGGGTGGCGGTGGTGAGCCGCGCATCTGGGACTCCATGGTGAATTTGGGTTGGTGAATGATGTGAGTGGATGATATGAATGGTGAATTTGGGTTGATGAATTATAGGAATGGTTGAAAAGTGGTGGTACCTTGATGTAGTGGTTCATTCATGGATGAATCGTGGTTGATGGCGGGTCAATTGATTGTTAATCATGGCTCAGCCAACAAGAACTGATGGTTGAGAGCGCATATTAAGCTGGATGGCTCATGGTAAAGTGATGCACCTGGTTAAGAGTGATCATCGGCCATTGTTGGTAGCGGTGATTTTGCCATCAATGGCTAGTTAATCCTCACCTCCTAAAACTAAACGCTCACCCCAAAAAATGATAAGCACGGTGAGCTGTTTTTCTATCATAAAGGGGTCTTCTATATTCGGCTCCCGGACAAAAGCACCCTGATCCAATTTCTCTAATAAGTCTTTAAAAATCCTTCATAGTAAACATGGAACATTTTGATATCAATAAATAATTAAATTTCTTTTTTAAATTCTCTCTGAAATATTGCCAAACTTGCATTTCGAAGCTTACCCCCAATAATTCATTAAGATTCCTCAATATAAAAACATACAAAATCGGTTTGAAACATTAAATGAATTTCATTTTAGATTCCATTCGACATATTGTCAACAATTGTATTTTCGTAGAAGACCCCGATAATGAATTTTCAGGATCTGGCCACCTTTATTATCAGGGGTTAAACACCTTTCTGGAATGAATGTGTTTTCCAAAACGAAATTAAGAATAAGAAACATATCCGGAATTCCACGCCTGTGTTTTATTTGGGCGACCTTTAGTAAAAGGGAGAAGGGATTAATGATGGTGGTTGATGGGTTGGGTGCCAATGTAGAATTTCCAGGGTGGTCCAAGTCCTCATTGTTGCTTGGCTTCTAGCCATGGAATGGTTGGGGTTGACCACCCAAGCTGCACAGTCGCGATGATTGGGGGGCGTTGCTGGTGCCAGGACATACCTTGACCTTCAAGTTGTGCACAAAATATTGTTCACAAGTGACCATTCTGTCAAAACCATGCTCCCTGGTTCCCCATCATGAACCATTGTTTTCCCTATTATTGTTGGTTATTATCCACCATTAGTTGGTTATCGAATATTGACTCATAGCCAAGTGACCAAAAAGTCATGTGTTCCCCTTCGCACTGGCGCAAGCATTGGGATGGTTTGCGCGTACCTCTTTGCATGCCAGGTTGGTTGTTTTTGCAGGTAGGTTGCTCCATCTTGGCACTGACGCGGGGTCCATGGCATGCTTTAGTGATCGTTTCAATGATGCTTTAGTGATTTGAGCTAATGGCAAGTAATGGTCACTAGTTGCCAACAGGTAACAACAACTGATCACATGGACCACTGATCAATAAGATTAATTGTGAGTGTGCTCATCAAATGTGAAGCCATATATTTTTGGCTTCGCCTTGTCACAATGTGATTATCCCCTGGTAAGCTAACCTGGAAGCGATATGTCGCCATGTTTTTGTAGGAAAACCATCTGCAAGTGGTGGTTCATGAAGCCGATCATCTAGGCGTAGCTGAGATCCCAAACTAGCGGTCTCGTGGCCATCACTAGGCCACTGCATTCCTTTCGCAACGGCCAGGTGCTGCGAGCCTTTAGCAAACAGACGCTGGGTTCGAAATTGCGGCGTTTCATCGAAGGTGCAGACGTGCAGCTGCCAGTTGTGGCAGATAGATAGATTGATAGATAGATGGATGGATACACATGCCATGATATAACTAGAGTTCATTGAGTTTTTAACCGAACTGCAACTGTGGGGGGCCGCATTGTAGGTGTATAGGACTGTATATGCCTAAAGTGTTTGTTGGTGCATGCAATTGCCCAATGGAGAGGGGCATGCTGATGTTCTACACAGACTGCGGGAGATATTAGGGTATGACATGTCAGTAGAGTATCTTGCGCGCATGCTGCTGGCATCATGCTTGTGAGTGTCGACCTGCGCAGCCGTGTGACAAGCACTGGCCCGATTTATTCTGCGACCCCGCCATTGATTTAATTAAATTGATCTGTGACTGAAATCTGTGACTGAAAACTGATCGACGCCCTCAAAGGGACTTTCCATGGAGGTTTGCTCTGCAATCTCGGGTGAGACCCTGGCTTTTTGCGAGGGAGATGAGTTCGAGGGCAAATCAGCAAAAACAGTGAAGCAATTCCTGGCCGTTCAGCTCGGCATTTCCAGATTTCGTCAACTGCTCTTGGTGGAAGACGGTTCCAAGCCAATCTTAGATGATGACATTTTGGCAATCTTGCCTTCGATGAAGATTCAGTTGGTCGTGTTGTCATTTGAGCAGGCTGAAGGAAGCAGTGCCGTCCACCAGATGATTTCTGCGTGCAGAGAGAACCGGGCAGATGAACTCGAAAACTTACTGCAACAGCCCAGAAATCCTGATCTGACTGATGAAATTGGCAGAACGCCCTTGTACCATGCTGCAAGCCATGGGCATCCGACACTTGTCAAGCTGTTGCTCGAAGCACAGTCGGATAAAAATGCAAAAGATGAGCAAGGAAACACGCCATTGTACATTGCATCTCAACAAGGCCATGTCGAAGTAGTCCGCTTGCTCATTGAAGCTGGTGCTGACAAGAACAAGGTGACAACAAGAAATGGTAAATCACCATTGTACATTGCATCTCAGAAGGGCCATATCAAAGTAGTTCGCTTGCTCATTGAAGCTGGTGCTGACAAGAACCAGGTGACAACAGGCAATGGCACATCACCATTGTACATTGCATCTCAAGAAGGCCATGCCGAAGTAGTCCGCTTGCTCATTGAAGCTGGTGCCGACAAGAACCAGCTGACCACACGCAATGGTACATCACCATTGTACATTGCGTCTCAGAAGGGCCATATCAAAGTAGTTCGCTTGCTCATTGAAGCTGGTGCTGACAAGAACCAGGTGACAACAGGCAATGGCACATCACCATTGTACATTGCATCTCAAGAAGGCCATGCCGAAGTAGTCCGCTTGCTCATTGAAGCTGGTGCCGACAAGAACCAGCTGACCACACGCAATGGTACATCACCATTGTACATTGCGTCTCAGAAGGGCCATGTCGAAGTAGTCTGCTTGCTCATTGAAGCTGGTGCTGACAAGAACCAGGTGACAACAGGCAACGGCACATCACCATTGTACATTGCATCTCAAGAAGGCCATGCCGAAGTAGTCCGCTTGCTCATTGAAGCTGGTGCTGACAAGAACCAAGTGACAACCCGCAATGGCACATCACCATTGTACATTGCGTCTCAGAAGGGCCATGTCGAAGTAGTCCGCTTGCTCATTGAAGCTGGTGCTGACAAGAACCAGGTGACAACAGGCAATGGCACATCACCATTGTACATTGCATCTCAAGAAGGCCATGTTGAAGTAGTTCCTTTGCTCATTGAAGCTGGTGCTGACAAGAACCAAGTGACAACCCGCAATGGCACATCACCATTGTACATTGCGTCTCAGAAGGGCCATGTCGAAGTAGTCCGCTTGCTCATTGAAGCTGGTGCTGACAAGAACCAAGTGACAACAGGCAATGGTACATCACCATTGGCCACTGCATCTCAAGAAGGCCATGTTGAAGTAGTCCGCTTGCTCATTGAAGCTGGTGATGATTAACTAAAAACAAGTTGAGACTTGAGCCGAGCCGCCGACAAAAAGCACCATGTTGGCTCATTGGTCATGTGATATTTGCTGTGGGTCAATGTCCGGTATCCCTGGCTGACCACACTAGGTCACTAGGTACCTTTGTTGGGCTGTGGGCTACTCCCTTGTCTTGGGTACAGTTGGCTGCTTGACCCACAGCTGCATTAGTATTAGCATCGTTTTTTGAACAACTGAGCTGGGAACAGCTATCAAACAGTCATTTTACTTGCACAGGATACGAAACATCACCAGGCATTGTCGGTCACCAAGTAGTGGTTGTTGTTGTTGTTGTTGTTGTTGTTGTTGTTGTTGTTGTTGTTATGATTGCCGGTTGTTCGTGGTTACTGTTACTTATTCTTGGTTGAACAGCCATGATGGTTAAACAAAATAGCTCATACACCGCCAAAGTTCGTTGGGAAAAGTTGCCGGTTGGTGTTCCTAGGAGTCCCAGCATGCCAATGAAGGCCCGCCACCAGCCTTGCCACCGTTCCACCGCTCCCAGGCGCTTTCAGGACGAAGACGGCTGCTCCCAGCTGTTGCTGAAGCAAGCCCTCACCCGGTTGGCGTACTTCGATGCCGCTGGGGCTGTGACAAACGACTAGGTGATTGGAACCATGGCGACTCTGAGTGTGAATGTTGTGGTTGTTGTGGTGGACGCCCAAAACAAAGAACTGGTTGAAGCCAGTTGGAATGATAAGCAATGGTCGATTCCCAGCGGTCAAAAACGTTTGATTGTGGTTCATCGTACTTCCTTCAGTTGAATCCCACGAATGATGGTACCACACACGGGAGGTCAGCTGTCCGGAAGTTTCTACTAGTGACTGTTGATTGTTCAGTGACTTTTGACACTGCTCGGAAATTAGTTGTTGCAAATGTTGGCCATTGAACGTAGCTTTTTGAACAAAATCACCAGTATTGGAGCCGATCGACTCTGTTGAACCGTGATTTCGCAGCCATTACCACGGGGTGCTTGGAGATCAAGCATGATGGGAGACTGACATGATCAATTTAAGCGAATTTTCAATGCCACATCCGTCATTATGCATCCATCATATACACTACTATCCATTTACTTACTGGATCGTCATTAACGCATGAATTCATCATCAAAAACAGTGATAAATCCAGATCGACCATCATGAAGCGCTGCTAATTGTGAACTAAGGTCAACCAGGTTATAAGTTATAAGGCACTCTCAACCCGGCCTGCCAAGTTCAATGAGTATCATAAACCACTGCTAGCCGTTGACAAATAGTTCCAGTATGATTCATCATCAACGCGCCATCGAACATCATAAGATAAAGTAAGCATGCATCAACCCTTGCCCCCGCATTCTCAATCAACCATTCACCAACCAACGATGAACAGACCATGAGCCAATCATGAACCAAGGCTTCACCGATTCTCAACCAGCCAATAGATCCATGACCAGCCAACCCACCTGGCCGCTGGGCCCGGTGACGACGCGTTCGTTCCCATAAGGCGAAAGATTTGGTGATGCTTTTGTCCAGCTGCTGGGCTGGCCCCAATGGTGAGGGTTTGTCCATGGTGGCTTTATAGTAGCCTATAGCTGTTAAAGATCTTGGGATAACCAACTGTAATGGCTAAACTATGGTGGCTAATAGCGTTTAACAATAATGGTTTATAAAGACTTTATAGTGGTTTAAATGGTTGTGGATAGAATGGTTTTAGTGGAAGAACGAGACTACACTACAACCATTGAGCCCATTATTTAACCCCGATTCAACCACTATAACCATTCCATGCTTGTTTAACAGTGGTTAAAATGGTTGTAGTGCTTTAACCAGTTAACCTTAAATCCTAATTTTGTCAAACAAATCGACTATAATCATTAAAACCCCTATCAAACCACTATGACAAGTTATGGTTGTAGTGGTTTTACCAGTTGTAAGCTCTATACATAATGGTTGTCAAGCAACTCAATGGGTTGGTCCAGTTGCCATGGTGGTGATCCCAATCCAGCCGTTCCGTTCGCCAGTAAAAGCCGAATGATCCTTCCATTGGGTGGTGGACGTAGCCACGCTTATGAGCTGGTGGTGAGGATGATTTGGATGAGGAGTTAGAAAAAGGTTAGTCGCTAGTGATGGGGATGATGGTGAATCATGGTGTTAGGCTGGTATAATGATTGATTCATGGTTGATATTGGTTGATGATGCTTATTTGATGGTTCGGAATCATCTATTTTCATGAGGTTAATGTTGGATTAATGATGGTCTACAAGGAGTGACGATATTGGACGATTGGGCAGTCTTAAGTAGTGGTTAACCATCGTTCACCATTAGCCGCTATCAACACGGTGAGTGACGCTCGTATGATGATGGCTGGTAGTGGTTATTGATAAAGGGTGGTTAGCATGGATTATTGATGATAACGGCCCATAATGTTGGAAAGCTATTATGAAATCTATGGCAGACCAATGGGCAGTTCCCGCCATGATTCCATGATTTGCTCGTTTGAGTGCCATCCTTTGGATGATCATTTTAGGGTCGACATCGGTCAACAACCTGGGTGAATGGCTAGTGTTAGCTCCTTGGTGAACCTTGGCTAAACCAGGGCTGACCATGCAGAAGTATGGCTTAAGCAGGGTAAACTATGATGAATCAACCATGCCTAAGCAGGATAGCCATGCTTTAGCCATATGATTGGGTACACTATGAACAATCAACTATGAAGTACCCAATCATATTGGTACACTATGTTCAATCATATGGCTAAACCAATCATATTGTACCATACCCAGTCAACTATATGGTTTCTCAAAATCGGGGACCCCCAACATTAGTTAGTTTACTACTACAAATGGTCACTATCGGATGATTAAAGGGGCCCCCTACGACTCGAGAAATGCCTGGGTGAAGCCGGGGTTGACCATGTCCCGCTGGCGCCGACCTTAGGCCTGGTCCACGTTCCACATCTCTCCGCACAGCTGGGCCCAGTGGCAGAGGAGTGGCTCGGCCCCAGCTGGGCCTAAATGGTTGAAACCCATAAAATTGAACCTTAATAGTTATATCAAGTTATATCATAGATCTCATTGTATAACCTCTGCAATAAACTTAATGGTGATTAGCCATGAAATTCAACTCTTAAGGGTTCTAAACCCTTATTGAATGGCAGCCCCTTGCTATGTTTATTTGATAACCCCCTAATGGCTAAATCACCACCCTGGTCTATCTCTCCATAACCCCATACGCAAGGACCCTTCATAAAGCCTGCACGATTATTCCATATGAATCCTCAATAAGGCATGGTTAATACCCCCTTGTTAAGGTTGATCTAAACCCTTGAATGAAATTAACCCCTTTACAAGCCCTCAGTCAACCCTTAATTGTTGATCCCTTAGTCGATCCCTTAATAAGCTTTAATGCTTAATGGTGAAACCATTAATTCCCAATGGTTCATAAGCCGTTATTATATTTATTTGACCCTTAGTGGTTAAACCCTTATGAATGATCCCTTAGTTCACTCCCTGATGGTCGATCCCTTTGTTGATCCCTTATTAAACCCTTGATCCCTAAGCTGGTCCCTCAACTAACCCAAAATGTTCAACCAAACCATGGTGAACCACTACCCTTCTTGTACATGAATCCAACGGTTAAACCCAACTGATCACCCACAGCAGGTTAAGCCCCCTTTTTGATAACCCTAATTGCTAAAAACCTTGTGGTTTATCCCTTGATAGTCCCTGCCCAGTACCCCTTGATGGTTTAGGGTAAAAAGTAGTCAACCCCCCAGGAGCTAGTTGATGCCTCAGTTGATCCCTGAGTTGATCCCGTAGTTCGTCCTTCCTGGTTAATAAGCCCGTATTAATCTTGATCTAAGCCCTGAATGGTGAAACCCATGATCACCCACAGCCTCCAGCACAGATTCGCTATATGTTTAATGTGGGCTTTTATTGATGATTAATGATGGTTATTAACCACTTGAGTTGTACTCATATGGTCCCATTTTAAGAACCACCTGTTCTTAACCACTTTGATTTTCACCTCCCATTATCAGCCAATCAAACCACCAACTAGAAACCCGCATGTAGTTAAAACCATAACAAACCTTTAATGGTGTTTCGTTCAACCCATAACAAACCTTTAATGGTTAAACACCCGGGAGCTAGTTGATCCCGTAGTTGATCCCTTACTTCGTCCTTCATGCTTAGCCTTATTAGTCATAGTCAAAAACCCTTAGTGGTCAAGTTCATGTTCAAGATGAAGATTAACCAAGATGGAAGAATCACCAAGAATAATCAGAGGTTAACATAGAGATGGTTATCTACATGCTCAAACCCATAAGAATTAACTCTTCATGGTTAACCCCCCAGGAGCTTATTGAAACCTCAAGAAACTATCATTAACAATCCCTTAGTAAACCCTTCTTAATGTTGATAGTAAAACCCGTATTGGTGAAACCCAACTGATCACCGCCATCATAGCTCCCCATCTTATAACCCCCAGCATTTAATCCCCCGTAAGATCGCTTAATGGTTTAAACCCTTAATGGTTAAAAACCTCAATGGTTAAAACCTATTGATAGAAATGATCCCTCATATCCTTAAAGATGATCCCTGACAACGATCCCTTTAGGCTTATCCTTCCATCATAAAACCATCTTAGATCCCTTGATGGTTCAAGAGGGTGGTATCAATGGAGGTGGTATGAAACCATAGGACCATAGTTCTATCCTCCATCATAAAACCTCATAGCATAAAACTACCTATATTATAACCCCCCCGGTAAGTTAAGTTAAAGGCCTTGGTTGATCCCTTATTTACAACCCTTAAAACTGACTAATAGGTCAAACCCTTGGTTATCCAATAAGTTTGAACAACCTATATGATCAACTAAGTTAATGATGTTTATCCAATAAAGCTAATGGTTACTAACCCCCGCATATAGATAAACCCTGTGGAATTCAATCAATTTTATTTGTTAGTAAGTAACCATTAGTTTACCATTAGTTGACTGTTAAACCTTTTATATCATAAAACCATTAAACCCTGAGTTATTAAACCATTAACCAAGGGCTACGCCACGTAAGTCCCTTAATGTAACTAATAAATTCCAATAACTTAGTTATTTGTTAAACCCCTACTTATTGAACCATTAACCTTGCTAGTCCCCAGGAAGCCATTAATGGTTTAATGACTAGTTAGTGAAATGGTTATTACTTAGCTCATCATTACAAGTGGTTTAACAACCAGTTAACCTAACCTACTAGTACTAACCCTAACTTCCATTATCCTTTCAATAAAACCATTAAGCCCTTAGTCATTAAGCCCTTGGCGAGTTGAGTGTGAAACCATTAGCAGTTTGTAAGTTAGTTGAACCATTGGTTAAAGTTACTTGAATAAACCCTTGTTAAGCCATTACCCTTATTAAACCATGGAACCCTTAGTTATAAACCAATAAAACCATTAAACCATTAACCTTACTAGTTAGTAACCATTAGTTATTCAACTATTAGCCTGGGTGTTTAACCATGAAACCAATAAAACCCTAAAACCATTAGCCTTACCAATTAGAAACTAACTAATGATAAACTAACGGTTGTTAACTAACATCCGTATAACTTATATCAACCAGTGGCCTCTTAAACAGGCCCTGTCTGTTCTGAGCAGAAGTATGGTTTCAGATTTGGTCGCAAACACGTTTTGCAGAAGCAGAATCGGGAACAACGCTGGTTAAAAATATGGATGGTGGGAGCAACGTAACTATGGTAAAAGATATGGAGTTTGGACAAACATTTGTGAGTGAACTGTTGATATGATGGAAATACTTTCGTCCCTGCTTCATAAGACGGTTCAATCCGATCTGAATCAGCTCAAAAGCGACTGGAGCAGATTCAGCGCAGCTTGGGCCTTCCAGTTGGGAACCAGCTGGGTTCCCATAGCTGCTCCGACCATCCACATCTTTTATTACCACGGTGCTCCCATCATCCATACCTTTTACCGCTGCAGCTCCCACCACTGTTACCAAAACTGTTACCAACACCGTTACCAAAAATGTTGCCAAGAATATAGATCCATATAGATCCATATAGATCCATATAGATCCATATAGATCCATATAGGTCCAAAAACCTCAGAATGTGGTAACATTTTTGGTAACAGTTGTGGTAACAGTTTTGGGCAAACATTTCTCGTTCAAAATAGTTCAACATAGTAACATAGTTCACTATAGTCGTCTATAGTCTATAGTTCAGTCTAACAGTCTAACTGTCTAACAGTCTAACAGTCTAACTTAGTTCAGAAGTCCGAATGGTGGCTGAATATCGGTTCTCCATGCATGATGTAGCATACAGCATGCCAAATTACGAGTATATATTAGCAATTGGTCTCAATCCCACAAGTTGATAATAACATGAACTTTATTCCCAGATTTGTTACCAGATTCTTCTTTATTCCCATGTTTTGTTCCCAACATTGTTCCTTGATTTGCTTCCTGGATTTCATTTTGTTACGTAACTTCCTCCCATAGGTGTTCTCCCAACAGACTAAGAGACCAGTGGTTGATATATCGTATAACTAATATATATACTAACCATTAGTAAATTGTTCGTTAAAGCCATTCGTGAACTAGTTATTCGTTGTTGATAACTATCAGTTATCAACCTGATTATCTTTAGTTATATTGATACTTACTAGTTAGTATCTAATTGTCTTTAGTTATCAAACCCAAATCCGCTCCCGTACCATGTATCTTCCAGATTGGACGTTGAGCTTCCTAGTTTGCACGTTTTTGTTCGCCACAAGGGAATGGACCCTTTTGAAGGCCTGGAAATTGGAAAAAAAATAGTTATCACACCATCAACCATTAACCTTACTAGTTAGTAACCATAGCCATTAGTTAACTATGTTAGTTCGTACCTTCGTAAGTTCGTTCCTGGCGTTTGGTAGGAGCTCCGCCAGCGCTGCTCCGAGCTGCGCGGCGCGCTGGCGCTGAGCAGCGGGGTGCGCGCCGCCGCCCAGCTGCAGGCGCCAGGTGCGCGCAGGGCGCAGCGCTGCGCCGGTGGTGGGGGGTGAGGGGTGGTGACTCCCCAATCATCCTTTGTCAACCACATGTTAAACCATTTTTTGGGCTTCCCTGGTTCCTTGTTTTGAGAAACCCACATGTGGTTGTTTAATGGTTGGTCAATCTTGGGTGCTGATCAAGCTCATCATGGTGATGGTAGCGATGGTGATGCTTCAATTTAGCTCAGCATAAACCAGCAACTCGGTAACTGGTTGGTAACCGTGGTTAGCAACCTAAGGGGTTGGTATCCTCAATCAGCTGCAAACCAGCAACCAATCAAGTCAACACTGGCCCTGTTAGTGATGAATGGCCATTGGTGCTGAATATTGGTGACGGTAATTCATTGTTAGTGATGATTAGAAAGGCAGTTCTTGATGACAGCCGCGATGGCTAAGAGTGTTTGACAAGTGTAAAGGACTGTTCATGGTGGTTGGTCTCTGCTGGTTTTTGGTTAATAGTCATGGCAGGCTAATGTTGAGAACCCTTCACTTGTTTTGCCATAGGTAGCTTGTGATTTACTAGTACGTATGGGTGTTTTTTTTTGTTTTTTTCGGGCATTAGGGCAAACCCTGCGACATTCTTTCAAAAATATTCGGGGTGGGGGGTCGACCCAGATCTTCCATTAGTGATGCTCAATAAGTCAATGCTGGTGAACGATCGTTACTTCATGATGGATTTTGGCTAGTAGTGGTTGATCGTGCAGAACCAATGTGAATAACTTTCAGTATAGGTCAAGTATCTACGGTCCAGGGTGAATCTTGGCTGATGATTGGTCATGGCTATATTGGCACAAGAACCACGGCTCAAAGGGACTAATGATGGTCGAGGATATGATTGGTGTTAGTCTTATTGTCATGTTGTCATGCAGGAAACTTTACGTAGCATTCTTAGCCCATCATGACAGCTGGTGGTTTTGTGGGTACTGAATGGCAGATAGTGATCATAATATGGGGGGTTCTCAAAATAGGGTATCTTCAAATCATCTAATATTAATCATTTCTAGTGATAAACCAACCATTTTTGGGGCGCCCCCGTTTTGAGAACCCCCCATATGATTGATCGTAGCAGTTGATAGATAAGAGACATGCAATGATGGCTCAGTGGTGAGTTGATGGTTCATCAATGCTAGGGTCAATGATGGGTTCGCGAAGAGTGATAGCATGTAAGGGCATCGCTAGTTTGAACACCAGTATCCAGTTTTGATGCAATCAAAGCATGTAAGATACTTTATAGCGAATAGTGTAGCATGGTAATGGAAAAGTCCTTGAACATCATGTATTGTGATGATTGAAATGCATGTCAGAGCGTGTAATACATTTTGCCCAGCTGTGTTGTGATTAGTAAAATCTTCGAATAGCATGTTGACAACTACAAGGTTACATGTTTGGCTCACAGCCGTGAAATATTTTCTGGCTGGTCGTTTTAAGCATTTTGTAATTTCCCTACTTATCATTAACAAATGGTTGGTTGACTACTTTCACAGGATTTAAACCACCAACCAGTGATGACCACCATTAGCCATGAAAATCATCATAGTAACCATATTCTTAACCATCATTGACACTGTTTAAACCACCGTTTAAACCACCCATCATTGACACTGTTTAAATATTCTTAACCATCATTGACACTGTTTAAACCACCAGTCAATTTTACACTCGGCGGTGGTCAACTGTACATGGTCAACAGTGAAGAGTGGCAACTCTGGGCTATGGCCAGCTGCAGTTCCAGCTACACACAACTTGCAGTTCCGGGGTCACTGGGGAGCGTGTTGAACCACCCCAAGTGGGGGCTTCTCAAGATAGGCGACCCCGAAAATGGTTGGTTTACTACCACTGGTAAATTGACTGGAGAAAGATTTGGGGGTACCCCTACTTTGAGAAACGAGCAACTGGTTATTTACAGCTAAAAAGTGGGACGATCCGAAACCCAAGGGGAAGCCTCACTCAATGGCACCCATGAGATATTTATGAACATATGCGCACGCACAAATCTCTACGCTTGTGTGACTGCAGCCTTCAAAGTACCGCCACAAAAGTGGATTTACACCGCCAGAGCTGACAAACTCAAGCAGCGTTTCAGCTTCAAAACGATGAACGGGAGCACGAATGAAGATAGCATACAACTAGCCATTCTTTTATTTTTGGGCCCCAACCAGGTGGAGGAAAATGGCCAGTCTAAACCAAGACAGAAGTGATATGGGCCTCTTATTGAAGTAGACTGGCAGGTGAACGCACAAAAGGGTAATTACCTGTTTAATCAAGTGTATCCAAGTTCGTTCCATTGTTGTCATGGATTCACCATGTCGATTCTATACTACTTGTATCATGCCCATGAGACACGTTGCGTTCCCAGGTTTACATACACAAATTTACTACCCTGCCGTGCACAACTCGGGACTGCCATGTTCTAAATGATTCCAAGCCGACTGCCATGTCGTGCATGGCACCTGCGCCGGGCCAAAGATGTCCGAAACGTTTGGACACCGAGTACTGGATACAGGCGAGTACAATGTGCAGAGGTACCGGAAAGCCACGGTGTACAATCATCTCTGGCTGGTGGTTTGATTGACGTTTGTTGCTTTCCCTTGTAGTTATTAACAACCGGTTGGTCGACCAATATTTTTCAAAAAAAGTTGAAACCACCAACCAGACCTACATTTTTTGTTAACGCTGAATCCTATAGAAAAGTTTTATCACCAACAAAAACCGAAGCTTAGATTTATAGAGTGTAGAGTAGTATATACAGATGTTTAATAGATCATGCAGACATGTTTTTTTGGCTATTAAATTATAGATGTAACCATCAATAAGCCAACTGTATCGACATTATTTTGCAATCATCAACGCATTAACTATCATTATAACAATATTACTGTAAGCAGATCGTTGACTATTCATTGGCCAACGGTCCACCGCAGTGACTACATTTTAACCCCCATTCTTTTGCACATTGGGGGGCTTCAACTGCGAAAGTCTTTAAGATCGGCTTCACACATATTTGTTTACGTAACACATTCTTATGTGAAACCGTTTAGATGTCCACGTGCAGGCACAGAGAGGCACATTTTTAATTACTTATGTATCTCAGAAAAACGGCATACACACATGTATGCGCGCATATGTGCGCAGTTGCGACAAACAAATCTCGAGTGACACACACATGGCGCCCGACAGAGATTCATGCAGTTCCACGGAATCTGAACGATTTCATCACCATTATCCATGGTAACCTTACAGTGCTTAAGCGATGGTGATGCAACTTCATTCAAGACAACAGGTTGATAAATCGATGAAGGCTGATAAAGTGATACTTACTAAGATAAGTAATTAACGCCGATGGTGATCCTACTTCATTGCAGATAATGGGTTGGTAATAGCTGATGGTTGATGGTTCAGTTAAAGGCAGTCCAGAATTTGGCCCTCCCTAGCACAGCTTCATAGCCCATGGTTAACGTCATGAACCATTCATAGTCAACACCATCATGACCTGCATTATCAGCCACGAATGGTCAAACCTTCTTATATCACAAGAATTAAGTTAATCACCCCTCATGCGCCATTGACGATGCATCATCCATGATGCTTGGCAACAAATACATTAGTACTGTTGACCACGATCATCAATTCTTGTTCAGGTAGTTGATCGCTAAGCATGAAGGGTCATCATCATTGGCCAGTATTTGCCATCATTAGTGATCCACCTTGAACAATTCTTGGTACCTTATTTACCATGGATAGCCTTCAATGATCAATCGTCACCAACCTTTGTTCAGCAGCTTATGAGCCAGCGGTCATTTGATTCACCATTGACATAGCAGTTGGCCATTGACAATGTTTAAAGGCTCATCATCGATAGTCCTTTCCATCCTTCTAACGAACTATATAATTAGCCATTGATTAATCAATATAATCATTAATGGCAACAAACAATTTTCATTGAGGCCATTAAATCAAATCACTAATAATCATTAAGGTCATCCAACCTTCATCCATTGATGCCGTTGCAAGGCGGCCCGGTTCGGGGGATCACGGGGGCTCCCTCGTCGTAGGCCCCGTGGAGATGATCCACACAAGCGGCCGCGCCTGCGGTTGCGACAGGGAGCCGAGGTGGCGCAGTGGGGGAGGGGCCCAGGTCGACTCCATGGATGGCTATGGGTCAAGATTAATCAACCAGCAATGGGGGATAAGTTCACCAACAACAATAAGGAAAACAGTGATTCGCAATGGGGGAATGAGGGGTATGGGGTTTTGACCCTCAGTCAGATTAAGAATATAAATCAACCAACCAATGGTGATTTCTGGCTGGTTATAGTGGTTGATAATAGCGGATAATAAGTAACAACAGTGGGGGATATGCCATGATATACCAACTATATGGCTACGGGTCAATGTGAATCAACCAGTAATGGGGGATAAGTTCATCAGCAATTTCATGAGGGGAACCAGGGGTACAGGGTGAACTGACCCACTGCCATATGGCACATGGTGGTTCCTCCAGTCATGGGGCGGATGCAAGGGTTGGTATATTGCTCTAAATGGTTGATAATAGATGATTCGGGGGCCCTATTTTGATTAATCACCATAAAGGGGATTCGCAAAGAAGGAATGGTTTATTTTTGAAACTGATTGGAATTGGATGATTTGGGGGTCCTCGATTTTGAGAACACCCATGTGTGTTGTATTTAC
The DNA here is from genome assembly GCA_009767595.1 of Symbiodinium kawagutii. NCBI lineage: Eukaryota > Dinophyceae > Suessiales > Symbiodiniaceae > Symbiodinium > Symbiodinium kawagutii. The sequence continues at coordinate 179,635 of VSDK01027359.1, forward strand.
CTGCAAAAGTGGGTCACTGTATGGGCAAAGTTTTACCGTGCATGGAATATTTTGGCATGGTAAGTTCATCCATATCAATGTGGCGAATGATCATGAACCTATGGATCATCAACATTGCTACCAAGCGGTCAACAAGAGAAGGTGAGTTCTGTGCTTGATGGCTGTGCTTATATCCATGGAGAACTGGTTCTTAATCAGCCGGAGAATCGACTAGCAATTTTTCGCGTAGCCTTGGTGAATGACGGGTGCGAGCAATGGATCGCTCCGTAGCGATTAGGTGTGGCATGGTGCGTGACTTGTGCATGGCGAATGGCAATACCGAGGGACGACGCGGTTTATGCTGTTGATGTGCTACTTACCATTGGTTGGACTAGGACCGAGAAAAGATGATGAATTCTGAAAGGTGGCTGCGCGTTGTTGACAAAGATAATGCATGGTGGATGACCACGGGTATTCAGGATGGAGAGAATGTTGATTCCGAAATTGATTTTGCGGAAGGCTGCATGATTGATGGATTTAACAATATTGAGCGGAATTCAGACAATTCAACTGATGAAATATTTATTCATTTGATGTTGTTTTGATTTGACCATGCCATAGTCAATAAACAGACAATTAGGAACTGTATGATGCGTGTACGTATGTTTCCGGTATACGCAGAAGGGCAATGATTGATCAAGCTGGCTGACCAAGCCCCACCGCGAAGACCATCATTAAGTCATTGTCAGCTACTTACTCGTGACTATTACTATTATCATTCTTATTATTATTGACAGTGATTTGTTCTTGACCAGTAGCTTGTTTTATCAACTATAACTCAACTATTCTGTTTATGGACTATGAACTTCTTAGCTAACATCAGCTGTTGTTGGCTATGAACTCTTGACGTCCAAACTGCAGCCATTTCCTTTGACTGTGGTTTCAAGCTGAAAGCGGTAAACCAAACTTGAAGCCAAATGTTGGCTATGGTTGTTTCATTCAACCATTGACCGTCTTGTTCATCAACCATCAACCAACCACAACCATCATTGATCATAGTGATAGTGACTATCAAGATGGTTCGCTTGAACATGCTTGTATCTTGAACGGTAGCAAGCATCATGAATCAAGCTGACACCATCCTGCAAGTAAACATCATTCATGATGATCATCAATGGTGAACCACAACCATAACCATCAACCAACATCAACCTTTCAACCATCATCAGCCAACCACAACCATCATTGATCATAGCAACCATCAACCATCATCAACCTATGAAGCTTTACCATCATCAACCATCATCAGCCAACCACAACCATCATCAACCTTTCAAGCTGTTCACCATTCCTATGACTTCGCGGCAGGCCAAGGTCTTGCGGGGCCACCCTTGGGTGTTGCCCAATGCCATCAGCAATGCTGAGGTCGCCACACCGGAACAGTCGTCTCCAGGGTATGACATGAGATATTTAGGAAACGGTAAAAAGCGGTTGATTAGCAGTGGATTAGTGGTGGACTAGTGATGGTTGATGAGTGTGAGTAAAAGTGATTTAGTTTGATGAGTGATTCCCACCGGTCAACTGCTATGTGTTTAGTATCTCAGCAGCTCTGTGGCTGAGAATGGTTCATTCATCTCATGACTCAAAGTCATGAGATGATCATGACACGTGGAGTTCTCAGAAAAGAGCAACCTGAAGGTGCCAGGGAGCCGAAGTGATGAATTGGCCAATGACGATCAATCATGGAGTTGGTAAACTCAACTGCTGATAATGGGGAATGATGGCGAATGACCGTTATTGTTGATAAACTTGCCATCGATACTCTCTCGGAGCGGTTCGGAGCAGGGGATGATGATGCTTCCGGCTCTAAATGAGGACATCGCATTAAAAGCTGATGAACTACCTGCAAATGCTGGTCAATCATTCAAAGTCTAATGATGGTGAATCATTCTTCACAGTTCGTAATCATAGGTGATACGCATGTGATGATGATGATGATGATGATGATGATGATGATGATGATGATGATGATGATGGCGACGACGATGATGACGATGACAATGATGATGATGATGATTGATTGATGGATGGATGGATGGATGGATGGATGGATGGATTGATTGATTGATTGATTGATTGATCGATTGATTGATTGATTGATGAATGGATGATGATGACGAGCGATGTATGGTAATTGTGAATGACGTGTTGATAAGGCTTGACACCGGTCAATGGTGGTTAATGATGGTTACTTTTTTAAAAGCTCTTAAGCTCAACATTGTCCCCTCCTCGACCAGCAACATGATCGCGAGAAGCAGTCAGTGCGTGCGCTGAGACCAGTTCACCAGTGCGCCAAACTCACTGTGGATACCCATGAGTTCATCATGACATGCGAACTGAACCGGGGTCCAACCGCGGGAGGCACCAGATACAACGATCACTTGTGAAGATTGGTGGGTCACGAATCCAAGATCCCCACAAAAAAAAAGTATCGTTGCCAAGTGTTGGAGTCTTGGTCATGACTTGGTTCAGTTACTTAGTTCAGCAACTACATAATTAAGTTCAGTTACTTACTTAGTTCAGCAATAATTGCTAAGCAAAAATTCTTCCACCAAGACTGGGTTGAAGCAGCACGTCTCGGGTGGGTCCCACGACTGGATTCGACTGCCGATCACCTGAGAGGAACTGGAACATCGCTCTCCGTGCTTGGTGAACCTGGAGGCTGGAGGATCAAGGCCATCCATGGTTGATTAATGGTTCATGAAATGTGGAGGATCTATAAGGATTGCTCATATTACTATGGAATATATTAATTATGAGATAATAGCAATATTGCTATATGATATGTTATTATTTTGTTGGATAATATTGATATATTTAATAGTAATATGATAGCCATTCTCATAACATGGGATGATAGCCATTGAGTTATGAGAATAACGTTGACATCGGATAATAACCATGAATGGTAGATCAACGGTGAGCTGTAGAGGATCTACAGGGAATAATGCCCGACAAGTGGGGCTCAATGATGGCTAGCTGGTATTATAGCGGCTAATATTTGATAAATACAGTGAGGGATAATCACCAACCATACTAGATAATATGATGATGATGATGATGATGATGATGATGATGATGATGATGATGATGACAATGATTGATGATTGATTGATGGATGGATGAGTCCAATTAGCTAGCTGTAATAAGTAAATGAATGAACGAACAAATAACGACTAGTGCCATTAGTTGACTATTAACAGATTCATATTAATTACCATTAATTCACCAGCAATTGGCCAGTATTACATGATATTTCCATCAATTGACCATTCATTAAAACCCGTGGGCATCATTGACCATGAAATTAGCTACCATTCAGCTTCCATTGATTCAATATTTCCCGTTAATTACTGGACTCATTCGTAGCTACTATTGAGTTACTGTTGGCAAATTAGTTCTGCCAATGATCCTGGTAGCTAATGAACTCACCAACTATTAGTCCATCAGTTTGCTAATGAACTCATCAACTATTAGCCCATCAGTTGGCTAATGAACTCATCAACTAGTAGTCCATCAGTTCGCTAGTGAAGTCATCAACTATTAGTCCATCAGTTGGCTAATGAACTCATCAACTATTGGTCCATCAGTTGGCCAACTCATCAACTAGTTCTAGAGATGCAGTCATCATTTGCTACTGAACACTAGTTGAATCAATATAGAGATCAGCCTATCACTTCAATAGCTATTCATTTGCTAACTTCATTGATTCATATAGAGATCAGCCTATCACTACGGAACACTTCAGCTATTGAATCACGGCTGAGTTGGCGGTCCGCCAGGCCTGTGATGGAGAAGTGCTGGGCGTAGCGCTGTACAACAGGCAACATGGCGCAAGGGAAGCCGTATGGAAAAGCCAAGCCCGATGATGTTATTACAAAGGGTTAAGCAATAGGTTTTTCATGGTAATTTCGTGGTATTTCATGGTTTCTCATAGTATTTTCATGGTATTTTCGTGGTATTTTCGTGGTATTTTCGTGGTATTTCATGGTTTCTCATGGTATTTGCATGGTAATTCATGACATTTCATGCTTGATGATGGTTGAGAAAGCTCAGAAATGGCTACCCTTTGGTAGTCCCTGACCTGAGTATGCTAAAGATTGTCACTTTTCATTGGTAAACCATTCAGTTCTGTGGTGAATTTTCCAGGCAGCTGGGTTAGTTTTGGATATCGGTGGTGGCTATTCTCGACGAGTTGGGAAAATGTTTGGCCTGTGGTTTTAGTGTCATTTGAATAAGCCGCAAAACTTTACTTTTCCCGGCAATCATTTTTCTTGGGGCTAGAAAAAAATGAGCAATGATCAGCTAGCCTGTAAGTGGTAAGCATGAAAGTTTGTTGGCAATCATTTCTGATCATGAACAGGGGGTGTATGTATGGTTGTTTGGGCAATTATGGCCCGCAATGCTTTACGATTAGCAACAATCATGGCTCATCGACATTGTTTCTTGTCATTCGCAGGGGCCTATTGATGAACTACGATCGGGATGATTTACTATTAATCATAATCATCCAGTACTGAATTCTTAACACCACTGATTTTTTCAATTCCCGAAAGAAAACACCAGGGGAAACACTTGCTTATTTCTAATTGTTAAAGCTACTGGGGTAGCCATCCGCCAGCACAATGTCACATCCAAGTGCAAACAAAGCAATGTGAGAATGCGCCGGTGCTACAGTTGGACGGGGAGCATCAAACCCTGCCAGGGGCAACAGTAAAGCACCGCGTTCGGTTGGTATCAGATCACGATCAACTATTACTTAGTACTGCACCATGATTCTCAATATATGGCAGCATACAGAGGGCGTCAGAACCACTATGTTTTGCATGTGTGGTATTGTGCAGCTGGTATCATCGCAAGATTGGTGTACCGGATGCCAACTGTGCATTATTGAGCGTAGTACCTTCGCCAGGGTCAATGTCAGGGGTGTACATCTATAGAGTGGTGGCCAGCATCAGACATGGATTCAAGGTGAAGCTGCCTGGCTTTGAGGATGTGATCCATGGATTGCCATTCTCAATCTTGCCAGCCCCTTGCTGATTTTTGATTATGAACCATCATTACTACCGTTACCAAGCATCATCTAGCAACAGTAAACCAGCAGTTGGACATGATTGCTACATAATTACCCATGTTACCCCATAGTTTCCATACCAATCTCTCCGTTTCTTTGAGTCAGAGATCAGATTCTGCAGGCCAGTTATCCAACCCCCGAAGACCACCCCAACCAGGCCACCATGCCGAAAACGACCCCAGGAATGGCCCACTGCCTGTGCGCATCTTGAGTCGACAAGCATTTGTGACTGGGACACGGCATAGCCTTCGGCATCCTGGGGCCGATGTGGGACCAGAACCCATAGGACCCACGGGACGGCAACCCACAGGGATGGGTACATCAACCAAACCATTTGCCTGGCAGTGGCAGTTAAACATGGCATGTAATGGTCAATTAATGCTAGGGTGTGTAGCGAGCAATAATCAGAAATGTTAGGTCCATATTCAGACACCAGGCAGCAAACCTATTGAAAACCTGCATGGGTAGGTTTCCCACCTCGGACATGAACCAGGCAAGTTTTAATACGCCAGTTGCGATCAGAGGGATGAGAACATCGACAGCCATTCTGGTTCCCAGAAATGAGACCGGGACCATGGATGCAGGAAACCCAGTCTCAATCGAGGGTAATATCCAGGTACTGATTTGTTCCAGTGAATCCCATTGAGAGGAGGAAACCGGTATTTTCAAACAATGTTGTCAGATTAGCTACAGTGAGATTTACCATTTGATTAGCTGGTTGAGCCAGTTACTGGTTAAATGCCAATGTTATTTGTTCCCAGGTTATAGATCCGGGATTTACAGTAGATTTCCCCATGAATTCCAGAGTTCATGGCGGCGAAGCGTAGCCAGTTGGATGCTTTTGCCACGCCGAAAAGTTAGAAGGTAGCCCGGCCATAAACACTGATGTCAATTGTAGGGAATTCAAAGCCATTATCTAACGTCATCATGAACCATTTTGATATGGTTCAATCCATATTACTCAGGTATTCCGTGACACTGATTGGTTACGATCGAGCATCATCATCATCATCATCATCATCATCATCATCATCATCATCATCATCATCGTTTTATCATTTTATCATTTTTTGTGCTCATTGTTTGTAAGAGTGTATACATGTACTCGTACTACCAAAATCTACTAATTATTGTTCTTGTTATTATCAGCGTGATCATGAGCCAACCTGAGCCATGGGACGTCCCTTCCTGCAGTAGCTCAGATTGCCCGTGGCTATTGCAGGTCCGTGTCGACGCGAGTTTCTTCGCGGAGCGTTTCGACAAAGCACTGCGCTATCGCGAGAGGCGTGGGCCTGTACGTCCTTGGATGTGCAGGTGGGGTGGCGGGGATATAACCATGGCAAATGACCTTATTACCCCAGTAACCCCTATAACTCCTGTAACCATGGTGAAGGTTATATAGATCAATTTGCTTTTTTGGGATATAACCATGGTAAATAACCCCTGTAATCATCTAAAATCTCTATAGCTGGGATATAACCATGGCAAATAGCCGTATATATGTAGAAGTGCATTGTATATAGAAGTGCATTGTTAGTGGATATTGCTGGCATCATCGGTAATGGTCCCGGCTCTTGATTATTTTTTATTCATTGTTGACTTGGTAGTAAGAGGTGGGA
>VSDK01027359.1:214338-254356 GCA_009767595.1 Symbiodinium kawagutii
GACAACTTGTGGACCGCTCTGCCCCAACTAAAACCTAAGGAATTTGACGTGGTTTGCGCGCAAGAAGCTAACATGTCTGATGATGAAACCAAAGTTTTGGCCGCTGCTGCTTGGAAATCAGGTTGGGTCACTTTCGCTTTACCCAACAAGTGTTGCCGGGGAATGATAACCTTGGTTGGCAAACATTTGAAAAGTCGCATTGCTCACAAAATTGATTCCCCCGGGGGTCAGTTGTTGGGAGTCCAAGTCGGCTATTTATGGGTGGGCAACGTGTATTGTGCTCACCATCCTGACAGACAAGCTTTCATGTCGGAAGCCTTCCAGCTGTGTCACTCCTGGTCCCCGAACGCCTGGACTCTTGTGGGTGATTTCAATGATACTCCTGCTGACTCGCCCCTGGCCTTTGGCCTCACCTCCTCCGGTTATGGCTCTTGTTTGCCTCCTCCCGGGATTAGCAGCAGATGGGAAAGTCATCGGGTCATTGACTATGCTATTTGCAATGGTGCGATCCTTGATAACCACTTGAATATGTGTCCTGAAAAATACAGCGACCACAAAGCTTTTTATTTTGACATCAAAGCTGAAGGCGCTGATGGTGCCCTCACTAAGGTGGTGATGGTACCCACAAATGTATATTTGCCTCAAGATTCTGACCAAGGCATTGAGTGGACAAAGCGCCTTGCTGATGCCTGGCAACAACACCAGCCAGTGTGGCAGGGGTTCAAAACGAAAGTTCAGGATGAAATAAGCAACAGCGAAACGACGTCTGAAGCTGTCAGACAGCAGAAAAGTGACCATATTTGGGAAAATTTGAACTCATTACTTGAAGATTTTCTTCGCAAGCAAGCTAAATGGGCGCAGAAACACAAGTTGCCCATGCGGCCTCATAGAAAAGCCAAACGAGCCAAGGGATCCGCCCCCACCTTTCGGGAAATACCTTTGTGCATTCATCAACCCCATGCCCCAAATGCTCCTAATCAACTTCGTACTTGGATGAGATTGTGGGGACGGCTGAGTGAGGCCGAAAGAAGACAACACCATGACAACGATGTTGAAAACTCTCAAGACCTTCAGAAACTTTGGAAACGCATCCGCAGATGCCCTGTGTATCAAACAGGAATGACCGCTAAGGATGCTGAAACTGAGGTTCAAAGACAAGCCGACGAAAGCCGGCAGCGTAGACTTCATAATTGGAAGGCTCGCTTGCAGCAAGATAACACTCAGGTCTTTCGATGGGTTCGGTCCTCTGAATCGGCGCCCACTGTCGCCTTGTATGACGATGAGGTTAGCTGTGATGACCCCGCTAGCATGGACAGCTCTGGTGCCTTGGTCAAAATTGAATCATTTTGGCAGAGAGTATGGAACCGTGACAATGAGGATGCTTGGACTCCGCAACAGTATCTGAGCGAATACGGCGGGGTGCCCGAAGCCGAAGAAACTTGGAGCCCTGTTTCTGCTCAGGCCCTTAGTGCCTCGGCTGCAAAACAAAGAAACCGTGCCGGGGGCCCTGATGGCTGGATCGGCAGCGAATTGGCTTCTTGGCCTTATGACATGTGGTTTGACCTGGAATTTGCGTTTCAGGCTTGGGAGCAGTTGGGATGTTTTCCCCAGTGCTGGCGCTTCATGACTCAGGTGATGCTTCCTAAAGGAGGCAGTCAAAGGCTCTCAGACAACGCCACCCCGGCTAGTAAACTTCGACCCATAAGTCTGATGTCTTGTTGGTGGAGAATCTATGTAAGTGCCCGGTTAGATGGGGACCTCGAAAGACGTTGGTTGGATTCGCATTTGCATACTACTCAGGCTGGCGGTAGGCGCAACCGCGACAGTCAAGGTAGCTTTTGTGAACTAGCTGAGGGATACGCTAAAGGCGCATATGTGGGATCTTTAGATCTCTCTAAGTGTTTCGACCATGTGCGTCCTAGTCTGGCTTGTGAAACTTTAGTTTGGAAAGGTTTCCCCCGAAAATTGGCGGCTGCTATCCTGAAGATTTGGGAAGGTCAATCACGCATTTTTTCTTGGAACAAAGAAGTGTGTCCTCGAATCCAAGGTGTGCATAGCACTATCCCGCAAGGCGATAGTCTGTCGCCACGAGTTCTCAATTTGATCATGAGTATGCCCATGCGTCATATTGTGCAACATGAGCCCGACACTTGCCATGTGGTTTTTGTCGATGACAGATCTTGGTGTTCTCCCACCTTGCCGTCCTTCTTGAATGTCCTCCGCCTTTGGCATGAGCACTCGTCAAAGTTGGGATTCAAAGAAAATAATTCCAAAAGTCAGTTTACTCACAGACAACCCGCCAAACGGCAAGAAATGATGCAACATGAGGAACTGCAATGTGGAATCACTGAAAATCTCTTCGCCCTAGGTGCTGCTTGAGGGTTTGGGTCAATGCTGCCTAAAGAACAAGGCCGCATTGAGAAAGCGATGGCTTGTGCTGCTAAGGTTCGATTAGCTCCGGTCTCAGCAGCTCGTCGGTCATTTGTTGGAGCGCTCGCTGCAGGAAGCAAAGCAACTTACGGTCGGCTGACTCGAGCTCCCCCGCAGACCGGGCTCATGTCTAAGTTGGAAACTCGCCTTCGTAGGGTGGGGTACTGTCATCGGATGTCTTCACCTGCACTCATCAGGTTGGTTATGGGTCATCCGCTGGACATTCAGTTTCAATCAGGTGCGGCATTGATTTCTGCGGTTCATCGCACTGTTCGTCGCACTAGAAGAACCTTTAGTGATTGGGCTCTTTCTGGAGGGCCGGCGCAGAGAGCCAAGAAATGGCTGCAGTCTCTTGGATGGTTATCTGTGATGCCTTGGGTGTGGCAGCATCCAGCTTTCCAGTTCAAGCTGAGTCTGACCCCAAGTTCAGAGGCTTGGTCTGATGATTCTGAGTGGATCGCTCATCTCTTGCGCGAAGCTTGGAGGTGGCAGTGGTGGCAAAAGTACATGACATCTCAGCGTCATGAGCTTGCTGAATTTGGGAACCGGGAGTATCCAAAGGTGCTCCTCGAAAACACTTGGAAAATGACTTCGGGTGCCAGTAAGAATGTGATTGCTGTTTTGACAGGCGCGTTTGTGTCGCCGCAGATGCGGTCGAAGCAGGGGGATGATGTTCAAGAAAGGTGTCCGTGGTGTGATGGCTGCGGTCATTTCCATCATGTGGCATGGGAGTGTCAAAGCTCTCCACAGGTGCAAAGCCGTCCCATCATTCCTAGTGACCCATTGGTCCGTAGATTTGGATGGGGCGACTCTAAGGTGGTGAAACACTTGGCCGACTGCCGCGACCTGCTCCTGAGGTGCAGGTATGATGGCAGTGACTGAGGTAGCGGCTGCGCCGTGCGGGTGGCGCGCCCTCTGCTGCTTGACGTAGCAGATTGTGGCCGCTGCCGTTGTCAATGCTGCTGCTGCTAAAGATGGTTTAACTTTGACGTGTTCACAGATCATTGCATTCAGAATTTGACCTTCCAACCATCATCTACTTGGCTCAAGCCATTTTGGCTCAAGCCATTGGCTCCAGCTTAGAAGCTCATACCGAATTCGACAAGAGCGAACCTGTCAATGCACCTGCTTCGGGCTTGAGAGAAATTTCCTTCCGGGAACAAACCTGTGTCAGCATTTCTGAGAAGAACAGCATCCTCCCCGGGAACGGTGTTGCCATGTCTTGTGACGCTTGCGGGCCTGATCTCAGGCTGGTGCCAACCATGCCAGGACCGAGCCAAGCATCTTACCAGACAGAGACCAGCAGGTACGACTACAACGTTTGGTGTAGCGATGTCCTTACTGACGAGCATGGAGAGCAGAACTTGAAGAATGAAATACATCAAGCCTTGCAAGGGACCAAGGATGAAGATAAGGCACATGTTCTCCGGACGTTCACTGAACAGGCCTATGAGGCCCTCCAGCAGGCTCCTTCGAAGCCTTTGTCAGTGCAAGTGATCTATGCTCGGCTACTGGTCGTAACTCTTGAAGAACGGCTCATGCATTTTGCACCCCCCTAGTTTTGTTTGCAGACATATGACTAAGTCATAGGCGCGCTGACCTCGTGCTCGTTTTCTTTCACGCCACATGCGAAAGCGCTGCTGGCAACTAGCCGGACTCCATAGCGAAGCTGCGGAGCGGCATCGGGCAAACCCTCTGGAAGCCCTGGCAAAAAAAAAAAAAAACCATCATCTACCATCATTTGATCATAACCTTTGTTCAACCCTTGTAGCTCATAAGAATTGTCCATCATAGCATCGATCATTTCACCACCATTAAGCATCGATTTCCATCATGGCACTCATCATTTCACCGCCCTGAAAAGCATGGATCTTCTGTCGTTTCACTTCCAGGCACAGCTGTGCAAAGCTGCGCGCCAGGAGAAGTCGCAGCAAAAGTTGGCAGAGCCTGGAACTGACTCCGGATCAGAGGAGTTTGATCTGGTGAAGCTTGCCCGCACTGTGACAGTTGCTCAGCAAGATACGGCCCGCCAAGGCATTGGAAAAAATGGCAAGAATGGCCTGGTTGATAAGGTGAGTGAATAGTGGATAATGAATGATTGATAATGGGTTGACTAATGGGATTTGTATAGTGGGTAATATGTAATGTAATTGAGTAGTTGACATTGTAATGCTTATATGGTCGGTGATTATTGAATGGGTGAGTGACGGTTGCGGATGGTCAATGGATTAACGGCTGATTATTGGATAGTTATTGATCTGTGGTAAGCACTGATCAATGGTGAAATTGATGTTGATGAATGATTAAGTGGATAGTTGATTCTTTGCCTAGTGACGGTTGATTAAAGCAGCTAGATGTATCTTATTTTTGAGGTGCTGTCAAGCAAGCATTTTATGGCTGGGACGTGCTCGGACCCTTGCCTTTTCAACGCACCACATTACCTGCATACATTCGTGCATTCGTTCATGCATTACATTACATAGCCAAACATTACATTCCACTACACAACAACCAATTACATTGCATGCATTCCACCCATCACATGCATTACATACATTCCCTTCATCATAGACCTACGGAATTTACAAGGCGCCAAGGGTCAACATTAATGAAGCCAGCCAAGATTCCCGTCCCCTGAGGATCTTGGATCCGCCCAACCTGGGTGTGGATCGGATGAGTTTGCCCAAGGCGGACCGCGGACCGGCTGAGGGGTTCACCTGGAGGTTACCCCACCAGTGAAATCACCAGCAAAACGGTGGTGGATTATAGGGGATGACATGCAACGGTAGTAGGTAATATCATGGTTGCTGATGATGATTGATCATAGATATAGGTTTTGGTACTGATGGCTCAGAATGAGAATAGGGGATGGCAGGCAACAAAAGTAGGGAATATCCTATTTAATGATGGTTGAACTCGCCTGGAAGCTGAGAATCACCAGGTTCTATCGCTGGTTTACCTTAGAACAACCTTGGTCAACTGTAGGGGATGATAGCCAACAGTAGCTAAACCAGCTGGATGACTGGCATAACAACAAACAAGAATAGGGGATGTATGGGACATGCTCGCCCTCAGCTGCAGCTGAACCTTCGGGATGGCGATGGAGAGGAGAGAGATGGGAATATCAATGATTCCAGGCGATAACAAGCAACGGTGGTAGGGAATATCATGGTTACTGACAAGATGAGTGATCATAGAGAAGAGTTCATAATGATGGCTACTGATAATTATATGGGATAACAAGCAACAATAGTAGGGAATATCGTGGGTGGTTTGGATGGTTGGCTAGTTACATACCCGACCGACTCATTGTTTAACACGCCCATTGGTGGCCAATTATTGGTCGCTTACTAAGTCAGTTGGCTGGTTCATTGGTTGATGATGATCAGTAGCCACCAATAGCCGATAACTAACAATCACAGGTATATAAGCAACAATCATAGCTATTGTTGATCAGAACCCAAGACTTTCAATAGCCACCAATAGCCAACAAGAACTTTGAAAGTCCTGGGTTACAAGCAACAATCAGAAGTACAGGGTAGCCAGCCGCCTCATCAACCCAAGCTTCCAGGCTCTGCGGAAACCCTTAAGAAGTCGGTGAGACTCACAGGGAAAACTGGGATACAGCCATGGTAGCAATGGCAATCCACCCTACAAGCTGGGTTTTATTTCTACAACCTGTTCTATACAGCCTAAAAACAGGTATTCTAGGTTGCTATACCATGAATATACGAATAGTGTAGCGGCTATAATCCGTTGCCACCGCCACAACGTATACAATGTATATCCATTGTAGCCGTATTAACGATGATTGTAATAGAGCCCGTGTTGCTATATGCATTGCAAAGCATCACATGAGCCTGTACAACCTCGTCAATCCTAACTGTAGCATATGCCCTCCGTTGTTACCTGATGGGCCAACATGCTGCCACCACAATCAAACACACTGTACGGCTGTTGATTCCCGCAATTTAACACCATTTGCCTACCACTATTAAACATCATGAATCATGCATTTTACATGGATTCTTCCCAGTATTTGTTTATAAACTCCATCAACCGATCATTTGGGTGTGTCTCAAGTCATAGGTGGCCACCCAAATCATCCATTAGTAATCACTTTTAAGAATCAGCAAACCATTCTTGGGGCCCCCTATGACTTGAGAAGCCACCACAAAGTTAGTATATCCTCTATAATTGACTGTTATCACCCCCCTAGCAATTCTTAAGAAACCACTATATAATAGATATTTTCTTATAAGTATAGTTGACTGTTAGTACCCCCTTAAAACATTTGGTGATTCATCCTCTAGAAGCCACTATTTTGCGACGCCGCCATGGCAACCTCACCAGCTGCAGCTGGTCCCGGCAGGCCTTGCGGCACTACGAAAAGCTGGTCACTGCTGCAGCGCAGCTCTGCGCGTCCCCGGGGATGCTCTTCGTGGCATCCTGCACCTATGCCATAGGCACGGATGGGGTGGGGTTGGAATGGCTGATTGACCAGGCCGTAACCAACCAACCAATGGATGGTAAATGGTTAATAATAGGGGAGGACAACCAACAATAATAGGGAATGTACTGGCTAATACTGGCTATATATGGCTATATATGGCTATGGGTCAATATTGATGAACCAACTAATGGGGGATGACCGCCACCAATGATAGGGAAAACAATGGTTAATGATGGGGGAACCAGGGGTACAGAGTTTTGACCCACTGCCATAAGACACCATGATGAGTGATGGATTAATGGTTAATCATATGGTTGATGATGGTTGATGATGTTTGATGGTTGATCAATGGTTAATGATTGTTGAATTTATGTCTATGAAGAGACAGCCGCTGTATCCAGATTTAACCATTAATGAGCAGCATGAAGTGACTGGAGTATGTTTAAATTCATGTCTATGAAGAAGTGGCAACACAATTCATTGACAATCATGAGCTGAATATCCCTTAGTTGTCAATCTCTGAGAATCAAGTCAGATGAATTTGTTGATCAGCCATAGCAATCCCATGAATATTCATCAGCATCGTAAAGGGTTGCTATGGTTGATAACAATGTCTGAAGGTTTATCACCTAAAATCTGGCTGGTGGTTTTAAACACTTTCTATTTTCCCTAGCAATCATTAACAAATGGTTGACTAACATTTTTCAGAGCAGTTGAAATCACCCACCAGAGTTATCAGCCGCAACAGCCATTCATATCTCCATGTTGGGTTAGCCACGGTGCCACAGTACCGGTCCCACCGCGGCAGCCCCAGGTGAGCGCGAACTCATGGGCATTTGCAGTCGTTCGTTGGCCTGGGCGGATCGCGAGTACCGCCTGGTGAGCACGGGAAGCCAGGCGCGGGCAGCGCTTGGGAAAGGCCACACAGCATGGGGGGTTGGTAGGGTTTAATGGTGGTTGGCAATGATGGCCTAGGGGGTTTAATGGTGGAGAATGATGGCCTAGTAGTGGATCATGGTTATGAGTTATGATGGCTAGGAATGGATGGCTGCTACAAGCATATGGTTGAGAATGGTTGGTTGATCATTTTTCGGCCAGTCGTGGTGAGCTAATTTTTGGTGGTTAGGTCAATCATGATGGGCCAATGATGGTTACTGCTGCTTACTGGCCAATCGTGTTACTTCACAACGGCAGCATCATTTGATGGCAGAGGAGCCATTAAAAGCCGTTTCGTACGATGTTGAACGAAACGGGGAAACACTTGAGAGCCTAGGAACTGTAACGCATGACACCACGGGTTAGTGGTCTTACATGAAATCAAGCAATCATGGAATCATCCAGAAGAAGTATCAAGGCTGGTAACGTGGCTATTGGCTACTGGTTGCACATCAGAAACATTGGGAGAGCATTGGCGACCTATGACGTGGGACATCCCAGCAACCAGAAGTGAAGCAATCCGTAATGGCCGGTCATGGCTGGTCATTCTAGATTCGTGGGCATTCTAGCCAACCACGATTCATTTCACTCGTGGATACCTGCTCCTTGTCCAGTCGTGTCTTTGGAGGCTCCCCCAAGGCACCTTCCGAATTGCCGTAGGCAGCAGACCACCCGGGCCATTTGATGCTACCAGAGTCGCGGTATCTGCGCGCGTTGTTGCTGCATTTGTTCTGAAAAGGACCTGCGCGGCCTTGAGAAAGGGAAAGGGATATGACTGGGAAACGGAGATGACTGGTGGTGAACCATGATTGGTTCATGGTAAAGAATGGTCACACAATGGTCATAAATGGCCAAGGCACGTTCACCAGTGGTGAGTTGTAGTCATTAATGAGATGGTTGAAGCATGCTTAAATGAGGATTAAGGATGCTTCCTGAAAACCAACGATGACTGATGGGGTGATTCACCAACATCAGTCACCCTCTGCTCCTGAAAATTCCTGTGTGCCACTAACATCACTAACTAGCCATGAACAAACCACCTTTAACCAATACGTCAGCTTGCTAGCTATGATGGTTGGTGATTCCCGATTCCCGATCATCACCATCATGATCAGCTTATTAACAATCATTGAGCCACTCACCATCCTTAAACGGGTTCATTAACGTTGCCATGAATTCATCAGCCCGGCATTGTCCATGCAGCCATCATTGACCACTATATCAACCATCATTCGGGCACTTGGTTGCTGATGATTGTAAAGGATAAGTCAGACTCAGCATAAATGAGCCACTGCGTGACCGGTAGCAACCATTTGTGAACCTTTAATGGACCACCCTCGTTCACCATCAATCATCAATCAAGCATCACACCACTTCAAAAGCTGAGCTTCACCATCAACCTTGACTTCACTCAACCATGCACCTTGGTCTCCCGGAATCATTTTCCTCCCTGGCAACAGCCATACGTCGGACCCGCCCTTCTTGGTGGTTGAAGCAGCCAGCCTTCCCGGAGTGCCTTCCCAGAAGCCAGTGGCTATGGGTTATCCGACATACTTGTGGTTATCCCATTAACGAGGTTGTTTTCCCCATGAAATTGTTGGTGAACTTATCCCTCATGAAATTGGTTGGTTATTTGCTTGACCCAGCTCGCCATATAGCTGGTATCCCATATAGTTGTTAGTTGTCATCCCCTATTATTCACAACTGACCTCAGCTATTATTAGATGATATCAATTCTTAAAAACCCATTAAAAAGCCTTTATAGGCATCATAAACCCTGTGCACATCTAGAAACGATCATGAGAAAACAACCACTAGCCAATTAACTAGCAACTATTATTAGGGGTATATACGAGCTATTATTAATAACTGCCATACCAACTAATAATACCATGCCCTATTATTAACAATTCACCAGCTATTGTAAGTTGATTAATCTTGATTCATAGACATATAGCTGGTATATCCCCTAGTATTGTTGGTTATCATCCCCTATAAAACAACCATTAGCTAGTTAACCATTGTTGTTGGACTATTGGTTATTAATTATCCCCTATTATTAACCATTCACCAGCTAGTTAACATCATTAGTTGGTTGCTTAACTGCTTGACCTGTTATTGTATGCCCTAAAATTGGATAAAATTAGTATACATCCCCTCTAATTTTTGGCGAATCCTCCACAAGTTGGTTCGTGAACTGCTTTGCTTGACCCAGCAGCCCATATGGTTGGTATCGCCTGCAATTGTTAGTTATCATCCCCTATTATAAACCATTAACCTTAGCTACTATTAGTTGATATCATTTTAAAAACAGAAAAAGCATTATATAGCCTTTATAAGCAGTATAACCCATATGAACATCGATTGATATATCCCCTATAACTGGTATATATCGCCAGCTAGTTAACATCATTAGTTGGTTATCATCCCATAAATGTTAGTTGTCACCTCCTATTGTAAACGATTAACCTCAGCTACTATTAGTCGATACCATTTTGAAAAAAGAACAACATTATATGGCCTTTATAAGCAGTATAACCCCCATGAACATCTATTGGTATATCCCCTGGAACTGGTATATATCGCCAGCTAGTTAACATCATTAGTTGGTTATCATCCCATAAATGTTAGTAATCATCCCCTATTGTAAACGATGAAATTGGTTGGTTTGCTTGACCCAGCTCTTCATATAGTTGGTATCCCCTGCACATGTTAGTTATCATCCCCTACTATAAACCATATGTACCAGCTCCTCAATCATTGTTGATGGTTGAAGTATATCTATTGGTTATCATCCCCTAAATTGTTAGTTATCACCTCCTATGTTAGTTACATAGCCTTTAGAAGCAGTATAAACCATATTTACCAGCTGCTTGACCTATTTGGTTGATGGTTGAAGCTATTATATATAGCTGGTATATCCCCACTATTGTTGCTTATTATACCCTATTATGAACCATTAGCCAGCTAATCAGCCATTAATAACCAGCTAGAAATCACCATTGTTGTTGGTTGGTTCATATTGTCATTAACCATTAGTTTCCCTATAGTTTGTTGGCTATTAACCAGCATTATTGGTTGGTTTACCCTTGTTGGTTGCAGCTATTGGTATATCCCCTAAATGTTAGTTATCACTGTTTGGTTGATGGTTGAAGCTCTTCGTGTTAGTTATCCCCTACTATAAACCATATTTACCAGCTACTTAACCATATTTGACCTATTTGGTTGAAGCTGTTCATTGTTGGTGACCTGCTGGACCTCGCCACATCCCCAGCTGCGCGCTGCGTTTCGCCAGGTCTCTTGGAGGCCTTGGCCTCGCAGCTGCAGCGGCGCCTCAGCGCGGATCGGCTCAAGGCGCCGGAGCTGGCGCAGGCGCCTGGTGGAACTGGTGCCGCCTGGTGGCGCCTGTAACGGTTGCGTGCGTGGGTGGTGGGGCATGGTGGGTTTTGGTGGGTGGTTGGTGGTTGGTTGGTGGTGGTTGATGAGTTGGGATTCGTTGGGATGAATGAATGGTGAGCTTTTTTGGTTCCATGAATGGTTCGAGTTGAGCCGACCCAGGAGGCATGGAATGGAAAAAAGGGTGAAGGCATGGTTCGTCAATCGTTTGGTTACCCGTTTTTGGTATCAAGATAGCCTGGTGGCCAGGAGGGAGCGATTCGGAGCCAGGGTATCCCCATTCTTTGTTTTAAGAGGGGAGCGATTTGGAGCAACAAGGAGTGATGTAACCAAGGAGTAGCAGCCTGGTTCCCAACATTTCAAGGTGATAATCCTACCATTTGACAACCACCTGTGTACTCAGGGATTATTGGTATGGTTATCCTTTGGTAAACTAACCTGGCTAGGTGGATTCCCATCCTATTTCATAGGGAAACCATGGGGAGGCACCAAAAATGGTGGATTTTCCGTTGCAAGGTTAGTTCACGAGAGGGTATATCTGGCTGGTGGTTTCAAATTGTATATGGTTTCTGTCAACAATAGGGTATATGATGGTGAATGATGATGATGGTTACAGCTGGTTGATGGTTTCAAGATGACTTTTCATTTTCAATCATGCCGTTCTGGGTTCATGGTTTTGTTTTCGATAATCCAGTTGTGGGATGATGGCTTCTAAGTGACGATCATTTTTTTTTGGATGGGTTGTTAGCACCAATCAAAAAATGGTCGACAGTATGCAGGCAAATGAAAGATTAACAACTGCTCGGAAACATTCCCCGACCAACAGCCAACCCTTGGGTAGCAATAATGATGTGATAAGGGCTGACAACTAGCAACAAGGTTTTGTTGGAACTGATGGCGAACACACAAATTCTGTAGTAGCAACCATCGCTAACTTGGGGATGGGTCACAGCCAACCAACCATTTGTTTAGAAAAAATGGCTCACAGGTTGAGAATGGACTAGCAACATTACTATCCAACAAACACTGCTGGTTGGTGATCTTATAGTGCTTGAGAATAGGCGATGATGACCAACAGGAAGGTGCATCTAGCAACTCTTTGGCTATCTGTCAAGCCACCAGCAATCAAAAAAAGGGGCAGTAGATCACATCTTAACAGCTCGACTGGATTGGTCAGAGGGCCTGCTCACAACCACATGATAGGTGGAATCGTCAGTTCTCCTGTCGGGCCTTAACACTGAGAGTTCCAGTGAATCATGGTTTATGTTCGTCGAGGATAATGATTACTGTAATAAGATGGTTACTGAGATTGTTGACTGTGAGGGTTCCTCGCCAACAGCAATGGTGGGTGATATTGGATTGTAATGATGAAGAATGGTGAACGTTGGAAATCTGTCTATTGGTTCAGAATGGCCATTGCTAGGCTGGTGACTGAGCAGCTGCGCTATATTCGGTGGTTGATGATGTGATTTACCACAGCGATTTGCCCTCCAATGGGGTGCCCCAAGTTGTAGTGTGACTGTGTGATGCTTCTTCCGCGGCTGATCCCACACAGAAACCACAGTCATGAACCTCAAAGATGAGCCAGAAGGCAACTATACCATAAGGAATCACAACTGCTCCATGGTATCAAGCGTATTGATCCTTCATGAAGCATCAGAGGCCATTGTTGACCATTGGTTGGGCAACTATGATCAATCATCATTCGTTGAAGAGCCATCGTCAGTTGCATAAACCATCACCTTAGAAACCCAGTACTAGTTGCTTCCCAACTACTACTGATCAATCAGTTTTGGCTGGTTATAAACCAATTTACCCGCTAGCAAACTAACGTGTAAGCTGAAAACCACCACTTAGTATAGGTAAGCCAGCTGAATAAATGGTGAATTTTCCATGCGACCAGCTTAGTTTACCAGAGGGTAACTACCAGCTGGCTAATAAGGATCAATAAGTTGGCTACTAGTTGGCTGCTACTTAATCATGATCAATCAGGTGGTTATTAATTACATGGAATTATGAACTTGGAATCACCAGCTGCTAACTACTCTTTATTAGTTGCAAAGCAACTAGTTATCAAACATACTAGTAGTCCTTAGCAAATCATCAACTATCATTTTACTCCGGCTATTGACTATTGTTGCTACTCTGGGGTTCAACTTTTTTAATTCACAATGCTCATCAGATTTTTTTAAAGATAAATCAACGATTATCAACTTAAGAAGGTCATCTTATTGAACCCAAATTTTATTACATTAACCCCCCAAGTTTCCATCCAGTTACTTGGAATCACCAAGCCACCGTGCCACCATCCCCCGGTAGCCGCGGCCCCGTGGCCGTACCGGCGCCGTCGAGGTCTGTGCGGCCTACTGCCGCGCGCGCTTTGAGGCTCCGCCTCAGCACGTGGCGGAGCTGGTGGCGGCTGCCCGGTGGTCGCTACGGGAGGTGCGGATGATGACGCCTGGAGGTCCCAGGTGCTGTGATGGGTACGAACGAGTAGTAGTGGTGACCTAAGTGATTGATGGGTAGTTGATGGTGAATGATGGGTAGTTGATGGTTGATGATGGTTATTGGGATGGTTAAGAATGGTTCGATGGTTAAGAATGAATAGTAGCGGTTAATGAATGATGTGGATCCATGGGGTTAACCAGTAATGATTGGTAGTGATTGTAGGGGTTGCCTATTAATCATGTGATTAGTGGTTACCCTCCGAGAAACTGACCTGGCTAGCTTGATTTTGATCACATTTTGAAGTGAAACCCTGGGAAAACGTCAATAAATCATGGATTTTCCATTGCCAGGTTAGTTTACCAGAGGATAATGAATATAATGGTTGATTGTAGGGGTTATCGCCCTGGTTTCTCGCCCCCAGAAGAACTAGGACGAACTTCTCGATGGCGATGGAGAGAGAGAGAGAGAGAGGGGTTATCGATGATTCGATTTGGTTACTATTTGCCAGTCGTTCTGGCAGGGCTACAGTTGAATGGTTTTTGAAGCCACATTTTTAGCTGGCATCACTGTTGAAGCTGGTATGATTGGGGTTTTTTGGGGTAAAGTACGTTAACTTGTTGGTGAGTGATAGGTAGTTTTTTTTCTTGTGGAGCGAGGTGCTTATGTATTTATTTGCATTGTTTGTGCTTTATTTGATGGCAGGATTGGTATATTATTTGTGTTTCTCTCCTGTTGATGTCCTCCCACTGCTATCTCAACATCAAGTGTGCAACGTGTTCACTCAGCAACAGGGAAACTGGATGCAGGCCAGGTGGAGCACCTATCCAGATCAATCTCGGAGCTGTCTTGGAACTTCCCCATCCCATCTTCACGCCTTTCTCAACTTTGTTTTCAGAACTGGGAAGGTACTAATGTCACCTTCAAGATTAGATCCATACGAATTAGCCACCAGTGGTTGTTCCATACCATTCCATACACATATCTAGTGATTTGCCATCAAACATGGGGGTTCCTTAACATGGACCTACCATCACCTGCGGTTCATACGAAGCCAACACAGTCACCAAGTAGCTACGCTGAAATGGACCTCCGCATTGGCCCCAGCCTGTGCAACCTCCTGCTTCTTGCGAGCCACGGTTGAAATGGCGGGCAATGTTAAGATCAACAGGCGTTGGAAGATCATGGGTCTTAATCACCAGTAGGGTTTAACAATCATTGATTTATGTCTGAATCAGGCATCCAATGATCATTGAACATAAACCATGGGAAATCACCAGTAGTTGCCGGTTTAGATCATGGGAAATCGCCAGGTGAACAAGGCGGTCTCGCCCGGTCATCGGTTTTGGTCAGCGATCCACTGAACCAAGCGTTGTGATCATAGCTGCTATCGCTGCGGCGCTCAGAACTCCATGGTGTTGGTTTGTCAAGGGTACGCGTTGCTAACTTGGCATTGGTTTCACATGGTCCAGCCATGATGAACTTTTTTATCTGTAAATTTCCCCAACGTTGTAAAAAACAAGTGTAACATGGTTTTACCATGGTTTAATATGGTTTAATTAATCATGTTTAATCAACGTGGTTGAACCTGGTTTCATGGCTTGCACATTGCCAGGTGGTAGGATGCTCCAGGAAAATATGGTTAATTTCCAGTTCATGGTGAGCATCTACCACCCTGGTGTTCACTTCCATAGGCGAATCCCAGACTTGCCTTGCAATGTTAACAGCTACATGCAGGCTGTCTGGTAGGGACCTTCAGCCGATAGCCGTTGACATACCTGATCATGCCTGCATAGAGTATACACGCATACATACGCGTATACGTAAATGCAAAGGCAAATGTGTTCAAGAATGAGCAGGCAGGTAGCAACAAACAAATAAACTCAAAGAAAAACAATATTTGCAGATATGCCTCCCAGCTAAAAATAGCTACAAACAGGCATGAACAGCTACTAAACAGCTAGCAGTTCCTGGCATATCGAGGACCATGCTGCGCCAGGCGTTGCCTTTGGAGCTCACTTGGTTGGTGCGCTGTGCCATCGAAGCCAAAGCCGACAATGCGCAGCTGTTGGTGAAGGAGGCGCCATGGCGGGCATGGCTTCGCAGGTCAACATGGGTGGTAGAGGCTGATGCATGGTTTGGGGGATGGGCATCCTGCGAATGATTCTTAGGATCAAAAAAATATATCCTTCACCCTGGTTTGGGCCCAATTTGTTGAAGGTATCTTGGTGACTGGTGGGGCTGGAAGAGCAGGATGGTTTCAAACATTTGGTTTCTTTGACTGCTGCGGGGGATCTAAACGCTGGGGCAGCCAACTGTTGAACAAAATGGTTGGTTTTGCAAGCGGCTACGGGCTATATCTAACATGGCTTTGACATATGCCGCGATACTTGGTTCACAGGCGGCCGGGTCCCATCTCACATACGGTCACGTTTGGTATGAATCTCCCTCAGCTATGGTCAGCTGTGGTCAGTTATTCCCGTAGCCGAGAAGAAAACGCAAGTGCATTGCAATGGTGTAGCCAACAAATCGAACCAAATCCGATGATGTATCTGGACATTCAACATAAGATCATTGAACCAAATTCAACATCATCTCAAGCAGATGATATTATTGGATTGTGCTGCAAGGATCAAGCCACTAAGATCCATTAATTTGGAGTTCCCCTTCAAAAACCGATGGTTCTAACCCTGTTACCACATTTAACCGCTATAAAACTACGGAGTTTAGCTTCATCCTGGGTTAACACTACCCAAATTTTGATCGTAATGGGTTAACATGACCCAAAAAAAGCTCATCACAAATTGATCCTTGCAGTGACGCCCAAGTTTGAAGGTCGATTCCACGGTGTTCACCGATGCTTGCAACGGCCCACAGTGGGTCAAGTCAGCCAAACATGGGCGCGGACACAGGTAGATAGATACATACAGATATTTACACATATAGATAGATGGAGATAGGGGTTGATAGATAAGACAGGTACAGGCAGATGTGGATAGATATGGATAGAGATACGGATCCACACAGAAGTCCAGATGCAGACCCACTAGCAGTAAGGATAGATATGGCGGTTTCTCAAAATAGGGTATCCCAAAAAATGGATGGTTTATTCATGTAAATGATTAGTATTGGATGATCTGGAAGCCCCCTATTTTGAGAAACTACCATGTGTATAGATGCAGCTAGACACGTAGATGCTTTTCGGGGCCCCCGGGTATACCTGCCACGCCTGCCAGGCCGCCTTGCTCACAAGTGAAAGGGGCCATTTGTTGCCTCACGAGTTGCTTGGAAGTTCGTTCGCGCCATGCTGGGCTAAGGAGTGGATCGGGTCCATGGGTTTCAACCAGGATTATTATGATCGATATGAATGATTAATTTATTGATTAATATTCAAGGTTTCAATGGTTATTTATTGGTGTTTAATCGGTTATATCATTATGGTTGATGTTAATGTCAACCGAACAGATTTATTATTCGTATGGTTGATGGTGAATTAATTTCATTGCTTAATATTTATGCTGATATTAGTGGTCGATATCAATGGTTAATAGTGCTGGTGAATCTTGATTCGGATGTTTTTCATATCCATGATATGTCACTTCCAAAGGTCAACCGGCTATCATGCACTGGTTCCGGTCACACTGGGCTGATCTTCGGTCCGAATTAAACCATCGCCATCACCATCACCATGACCATCATCATCGTCATCACCATCATCATCATCGTCATCATCAACATCATCATCATCATCATCGTCGTCGTCGTCGTCGTCCTCCTCCTCATCATCATCATCATCATCAGCAGCATCATCACCAGCATCATCATCATCATCATCATCATCATCATCATCATCATCATCATCATCATCATCATCATCACGTGTCCTTTTTGGCTTTTGCCATGCGGACGCTACTGATCAAGTATCTTTATAATATTTTTATTTCAACTTTTCAAGCCATAAAACAAATATGATGCTACGAAGTGAACACATATGAGACTACCGGAGAGCTGCCGTTACCTGCAACTACCGGAGAGCTGCCGCTACAGGTGGCTCAACCAGCAGCTGTGTAGCAGCCCAGGTTGAGCATCGCAGCCAGCACCTTCGGCCAGCTGGCCGCCACCTTTCTGGCCGAAAATGGCGAGGAAGTCGAGGCATTGGAAGCTGCCGTGGCGTGCCATGGCCCTGTTGGGGGGCGGCTGTGGCACCGTGGTGGGGTCAATGGTGGGTACAACCATGGATGGGGTTGGAAAACCCATGACTTCTTGTTGAAGAGGGTGTAGCTCATAACCGGCATTGATCACTGATCACTTCAGATCAATTTGCTTTGGACTTATGACTTGATCACTTGAGATCACTCAAGATCACTTAAGATCACGAAGCAGGCTAGAAATCAGCCCACAAAGTATCAACAAACTAAGGATCACCAGGGGACAAGCCTCAGAATTCACCAGGGACACCCCCAGAGAATCACCAGTTTGGTAGCCATGGCCACCGCTGCTGGGAGATCCCAGGTGTGCCGAGTTGCTGCACCTCCACTGTCGCACGGCTGCGGCGGCGCGGCCGGAGTGTCAAGTGCCCTTGCTGGAAGCCTGTGCCAGGCGGCAGCATGATCAACAGATGGACCGACATCTGCAGGGTTTTTATCAGCTTTTTTCCCTACAAAACTGGTCGGTGGTTTGATTGACATATTTTTTCCCTAGTGGTTATTAACAATTGGTTGGTTGACTCATATTTCTCATGGGGGTTGAAACCACCAACCAGATAAGATACCTATTGAACTTAATTACATATCTTAGTTACAGAAGTTATTCTCATGGTAACAAATTATTACCTGCATCAGTTGCGTAATGATCAGGTAGTGCTACACACATTTGCTGCTTTTTTGCCTACATGTTACTATGACTACCCAATATAGCTGCCACCTGCCAATTTTGCAACTTGGGGCCCCATTTCTCCTAGAAACCGCCGCGGGCCCGGCCCGCTGACTCGCTTGCAGCTGGCGCCTCGCCTTACCGTTGAACGTCCTGGTGCCTTTGATGCCGAAAGCCGAGAAGCTTCCAGTTGTGCCTGGGATGCCAGGGTGGAGACGGGGCACCAGATGGGTTGAAGGCACCCAGTGATGGTGCTTAGACGGGCTCAGATGGTTGGCAATGATCGATACTGCTAGTAGCCAAACATCTTTTTCAATGGCCGATGATGAATGATACGGGTGAGTGAGGAGTGATAATGGCTGAGTGGCAAAACATGCGAAAATCATAGCAATAATAGCGATGGATTTGAACGGCCAATGGCCAATAATGCCAGGTTCAGGGTTCATGTTTCGAGCGAGCCAAGAGATGAGTAGAGAAAAAAAGATAGGATGTAGCAGAAGAAGGGTTGCTTCTTGAGACGGGACTCCTGGTGGCCACCTGGCCATGACATACTGTATGATGAATTCCCAGACATCTCGGGCCCTGTGGTGGATGCTAAGCAACATCCCACACGGTGAAGTTGACAAGTAATTTGTTTTTGAAGTACCAGCTTAAGTTACCATGAGGGTAAATCACGCACCCTGAACTGGATGATCATCCAACTGGTTAGTTACCTCAACATCCTCAACATCATCAACCATGAGGTTAGCAACTGAGTGTGACCAACCTTGGGCTTAGCAACTGACCCTACTAAAATGTATAGACTCCCTCAGATCAGATGGTCCAACATCTGGGGGAGGCTGGCTACACATGGTCAGAAGCTACTCTTTGGGTCTCATCCTTCCTGGGTAGATCCGGGTGCCCCTTCCTACAGGCAGCGATGGCCAAAGCGTTGCTTGGTGAACTGCTTGCGGCTAGGGAGCTGTGATGAGCTGAGCCAGGGGAAACCCTTCACCTTGGGCCACGAAGGGCAGAAGGATCCCGTTCGTATTGAAATGATCTCACCAAGATTGTCATGTTGGTTGCCAAGGTCCTTTGATCATTTTTGATTTGATCTTACCTTGGTGCATATTTGGTAAGCGTGGTTACAGTAGTAGTTGTGATTCAATAGTGGCAGCCAAATGGAGACTGAAAGAGCGTCATAGGTGGGGTGATGATAGTGGATGATAGCCATCAAGTATGGTGGGTGGCACTGGTTGATGGTTGGCCACTGGCAGTTTCAGGGGCTGGGATGATTCCAGGTTGAACCTCCAGTCATGGAGGTCAGTGAAGCAGTCAACAGCTGTAGCTGGTGATAGGCGGCTGTCAGCCTGGTAAGGCCCTAAGGCATCGTCACGCTGGGAACCATGACCCTGCAAAGCCAGATGCGCCTGGTACTGGTAGATGAGGTTCACCCCAGTGGACACTTGCCTTTGCTCAGAGTCGGATGAGCCACACATCCCGGGTGCCTGGCGGCAGCTGATCCAACTCCGAAGATTCCGCCTGTAGAAGAGTCAAGCGGGGGCGATGTTAAGGACACTGCTTGGATTTTTTTACTTGCTGTAGGGAGTAGATGTTCATTTGGTCATTGGTGAATATTGGCCATCAATTTTATGGGGGATAGTAGCCATTAATTGATAGGGATACGATGGTTAGTGATGGCACGCCAGGGGTACAAGGTGAACTAACCCACAGCGATGTACTGGCACAATGTGAAATGCTATTGGGTTTTCACTCATTGGGGCATTTCTCAAGACAGGGGAGCCCAAAAATGGATGGTTTGTTACTGTAAATGGTTTATAATGGGTGATTTGGGGGGTACCCTCATTTTGAGAAACCAGCATTTCAATATCGCTGACATTCGCTGATGGACCACCAGGTCACCATTGCTGGTAGTGTGCAGTTTGTTGGTTGGTTCGTATCTCGTGGCACTACCACTTTTCTTGGACAACTATTGCTCAATATCATCAACCTTCACCCGAAGTCATTGTTGACCACTATGAACCATCAATCAATCATCATGAACCATCATCAAACATCATTAACCAGCTTCATCAAAGTCAGGGCTGTCAAACCACTATGAACCATCAATACTAATCATATCAAACAGCATTAGGAATCATATGGAATCATTGTTAACCCCTACAACCCTCCCAGTACTGACCCCTCCACCCACCGCAGTGAGGCTATCTGCTTACGCTGAGCTGCTGCCCCTGGCGGAGAAGGAGCATGTTCCAGAGCCGACAGTGCAGGCGGAGATCAGTCATCACACGGGGAGAGACGGTGGCAGTTTACCGTGTTCCAAAGCAAGGCCGGGATTGGATTTTAGTATTTTTAAAGGTATGATGATAGTAATTGGATTTTCTTAAAGCATGTTTGGCAATGATGATGGTGACCGTATCATCTCCATTGCTAGTGTGAAGCACCAGGCGAACCAAAGATTGCAGACAATTGATCTTCGTATGTTACATGGTAATGCCAAAGTTCATCTTATGCTTACGACCATGATAGTACTCGCAATGTGCAGTGTTGGCACTCAAAGGCAGTTATTGGTCTTGCTTTCCAATGTTATGCATAATACATTAATCAGTAGAATCAGATCTTTCCTTTCCGAAGTGTAACGGAATCTAGCTTCACTTTGCGTATGTCATGTAAGTGAAAACATGAGGTGCGCATAAATTATTGCGTGCCAAGATTTTGGAAAGATTTGTTTTGCATTATTCATTCTGATGGGCGCGTGTTTGTTTGCAGTTTGCTTTTGGCCGCGCCCTTCAAAACTTCAAGGTGTTTGTGGGCTTGGCATGGTGAGGATTTCTGGGAACAGTGGCGACCAGATTTTTCTGGAATCCTGGGCTCGAAATGTGGCATGGCCCTCGGCATGCTGATTGCTTTTCAAACATGCTTTCTTCCACTAGCATGAAAGCACTGAAGTGGATGGTTGAAGGATTCTTGTCAGATCTATATTGATAAACCACCACCTGTTAGATCCACACTGATAAACTACCATTAGTTTAAACATAAATAGCTGGTTTTTTACCATCAAACATCAGGGCTTTGAGTCAAACATGGATCTAACATGGTCTCTGGGATCACCTGTGGGTGTCCTGAAGGTGTTCAGAGCGCACTGATATGCATTCATGAACGCATCCATCACCTATATGCCCCGGTGCACCGGGCAGGGTACATACGGTAAGTATCATCAATCAACATTTCTCAGTAGTCTCCAACGCTTCATTTCACCAGCCACATGGATCAACCAGGATTAATGACTCCTGGCCAGAGGGGAACACTGGTTCAAACGACATGTTAGTTAGTTTATGGCATGGTTAATTTGCCGGTGTGATATTTGCATAACCCCATGAATGAACCATCAAGTATTGGAGAACTGTGATGGTCAGTTATTGTGCCATCATTAATTTCAATAGCTCCATTGCGGTATGCCAGTTGTGCTGTGCTACCACGAGTGGCAAGTCTCTCCGAAGTAGTACAGTAACCACCATAGTGCGCCAGTTGTCAAGCTTGGATGGGCATCCCCAATTAGTGACTGGTTAGCGCCCATGGTTTAGGGTTTCGTTCACCTACCCCAAAGGGTCATTACCCATGGTTATATCCCACAAAAACACACAAAAACTAAGCCCTGGCCTGCACATCCAAGTGTTACCTCCATGGCGAACATCACTGCCATGCCAGCTGAAGTATGGCCCCATCACTTGCAGCTACTGTCAATCGCCAACGCACCGGCCAGCTGCGCCGGCAGGGCCCTGTGGTTGTTGGCCAAGAGCCTTCGGCGGAGGCTGGGTCAGAGCCATGGGATCAGCAGCCTACGGTCGTGGATGGTTGTGGATGGCCATGGCGACAACGGCACTTCGAAATAGTCCATATATGGTATGATTTACCTGCATCACTGGGTCATATTATGGCTACATGTTGGTAAATATGCCAAACGCTCCAGAGCGTTTGGAACTGCTGACCATCCCAAAATATTGGCATGATTGGTTCGTGGATGGTTGATGACACCATGGAGTTTTGTGATCACAGAGAAATGGTGGCGCAGAATTGTCGCACCATCCACTGGATGGCACACCTCTGGAGGAAATAGATCGGAGGCTTAGCATAGCAAGGTGGGCCCCCAGCCACTTGTAAGTTGGCTTATAACTCCTATAACTGGTAGTTCAGCCTAGTTAGATGAGTTTTTTTACCCAGCCTTTAAGTGGTTGGGGGCCCACCTGGTAGCAAGCTGGAACCTCATGGATCATGGGAATCTCGGATGGCCAAGATGGGGGTCTTGGCATCGCAGGTCGAGGAACTTGGGACCGTTTGGGGGCCCCAGCGCTGGTATCTCTTCGACAGGTGCCCCACGTTGCCAGTCCTCCACCGGATTTGGGGGCATGGACATGTGGATGTTGTGATGTTTTATCTGGGTGGGTTACATGTATGAACTGAACTTTCTATTTTAAAATGCCAAGTTTTTTTCGGGGATCTAAAGG
Organism: Symbiodinium kawagutii; assembly: GCA_009767595.1. Taxonomy (NCBI): domain Eukaryota; class Dinophyceae; order Suessiales; family Symbiodiniaceae; genus Symbiodinium; species Symbiodinium kawagutii. The sequence goes on from VSDK01027359.1 coordinate 237,376, forward strand.
CCATGGAGTTATCCGGAAATTTTGAGATATTGTAGGGCATAGTTGTGCATCTATGATATACTCCATGTGTTGGGTCCACAGTACAATCCATGGGCATAGTTGTGTGCCTCCATGTTCCGGCACTTGCCATGCTTTATACAAACGGCAATGTGAATAAACATGTCAACATGTGTCAACAAAAAATCCAACTCAGTAGTATGTTCACTCGGAAGAAATTGGGGTGCCCCGCGTTGGCAGTTGTTGAGGAATTCGCCGAAATTCGGAAGAGGCCCAGCAGTAGCCAACAGATTTTGGGAACATAGCCGCAACTTGAGCTCTTCACTATATCGGTATGTGGTTCTTCTCGGGGTTGGTCCGTCTTCTCTCTTGCCCGTTGTCCATGTACTGGTCCCGCCCCCATGCATTTGGAACCTTCGGATCCGAGCGACAATAATGATTTATTTCAATTTCATGACTGTTGCTTGATCGTTGCGCTTCTTCTCATCAAACTTGGTTCATTGTTGGGATGACGCCACGATATGCCACGTTGTAATGCCAAAAGCCTAAGGTGACAGGTCATACATGGCAGGATGAACTGAAACAAGTCCTGCCTGGGCTGAAGCAGGGTACATCATTGTTTTTGAGCATCATGAGACAACGGCCATTATTAATCATCATCAACCATTATTCCTGCTTATAATCCCTACCATTTACCACTGTGAACCCTTGAACGCCACCATTGAAACCTTTGGGACCTACCATTGTGGCTCATCAAACATCATGGGAGCCACCAACCAGTCACCTGCCGTTTCACCACTTCATGGGGTGCAAGCTGGTCATGGTGCAACCGTAGCCCATTGGCTCGGCAGTGAAACTCGCGTGGCTTCGGTGACGGGTACCCCCCAAGCAGGGGACTTGGTTTGAACCATAGGCTGGTTGGCGGTTTGGTAGGGATGATAGTGGTTTTAGTGGTTCATAATAGGGGATAAGAATCAATAATAACGGTTAAACAACTCCTGCATGGTGGTTTGATTTAGATTCTTTTGGTGGGTTGATGGACCCATATTCTTACGGATGGTTCGACCACCACCCGATGGGTTTCTCCACGCACAGAAGATTTTTGGGCTTCGATTTCGACCACGGCGTTGATCCATTCAGGAGCCCAAGCGGCCTGAAAAGCACGAGAGACGATTGAACGTTAAGCATGTGTCACCAGTCACTCCAAGAAGATGCATTCTAGGAACGGGAGTGCTGGTGTCATGCTGGAGAATTTTTGTTGGATAATAGTCTGGTTGGTGGTTTCAAACATTTTTGTTTCCCTAGTAATTATTGAGATTGGGTTGGTTCACTTATGTTTTTCATAGGGGTTGAAACCACCAACGAGAGATGCATTCTAGTTGTGCAGCCAAGTGCGTGCAACCTTTATTCAAAAACAAGTGACCAACCTGTAATGGACCATCCATTGATTGACGGGTTTTATCCATCATTTTGCCATCCTTGATGAGAATTCGCCGTTCATTCACCGGTAGTCAACCATGCATTCAAACCATCGTAGGTAGCTAGGCAAAATGCGCAAGATCATGGCTCCGTGTCATCATGAGACGGTTTTGGAGTCTGTGCATGACGACGGCGCAGGAGACGTGGCTGGCGTGGATAGATGGTTGGCCGATGTTGGCGGTGGTTGATCATGGTTAATGATGAGTGGTAAATTTAAATGGAGATATGATGATTTGATAACAACCTGTGATGGTTAATGATGGTTCATGACGGAGAATACGTGCAAATATGGTTGAGAATGGTCATGGATGAAATGTTTGGTGCACTCGTGCAATGTGTGTGAAGCGATTCATCGAAATTCTTGCGACACTTACTGAGGTTCGCAACCTAATAATGCCAACCCTGGATGAAGCTAAACTCCTAGTCGATTATTAGGGGGTATCCCCCAAAGCCTTGCTTTCCTACTAAAATGACACCCCCAATCAAAAACCCAGGGTCCGTTCTGTTATTAATCTGGGGTTGACATTACTTTCTTTTTGGCCCAATCGTCGGAATCAACCGTTTCAAGTGCGAGAAATGAGCCCTTGGTGCAGAGACACCCTTGCCTTGACATCGATTCTCCCAGGGATAGTGAGCACATTTGGGACTGTGGCAGGTGCTGCCCATATATCGGTTTGGATTGATACCCAAGGAGGTGCCAACAGCTGGGCTCTTCCTTTCATTTGGGGGAAATTGGTGTAGAGGTTTTTGATCTATCGATGAATGGCCTTCGGACCACTGGCTGTGTTCAGCTGTAAGATTTCTGCAGCACCCTGGTCGGCACTGTGTGTGTGTGGAGTCGCGGGTATTCTTTTGCTCGCTTCTTGGCTCAGGTATTGGTAGAGGTGCTCTTACCACATGATGTTATGCCTAGAGCTTGTCAAAAAAAGAGCAGGGGATGGTGGCAAGGAATTGCCAAGTAATAAAGCACTTTCATTGCCCAGCAACGTGCTGAAGTGCCAGATCATTGAAAGCAGAACTGCTTCCCCGTAGGCTTGTTCTTCTGATTAGCTGTTGAGGTAGCTGAACCTCCAAGTGGAAAACTGATGCAGAGTATGTACATGTTGGCACCCGCTATGATCTTTCGTGGGTGTCCAACTCGCAGAAATGAAAGCGATGATTTGCAAGAAGTCCGTGTTGGAAGCCGTCCGTTGATGTGTGTGCAACTCAAACTTTCTGCGGGCACGCCGCTTTTCCATGGCAGCGTCGTCGTGTCATGAGAGCGCAGAAACCCAAGACGATGCGGAGGAGATCACGATCGAGATGGTGGCTTGGGCGTCAACGGTTGTAGCTGGCTGGTTGGGAGGGAGCGCCGGGAGTTCTGGCCTGCACAGGGGAGGCCAGGAGCGGTCTAACCAAGTGGTAGGGGTCGGGGGCGCCATATTGGCTCACTGGGATCCCTCCAGCGAGATTTGTTGGTGAAGATTCGCCCTGACACTGGTAGTTAGCCTGGTGATGTTTCACCAAGGCCAGAGGGCACCAATCTTCGAGCTGTCCCATGATGCGTTCGGACCTCGAACACATTCTATCTACTCCAGGATCACTATATTCTTACATCTAAACCTAGGATTTTAAAACCATGTTTTTAATTTGAGGTTCCCATCAGCTGGAAACCAGTTGGCTTTTTCGGGATACCCACTATGAATCAACCAGGGGCGGCTCCCTTCATCCACGGTGAGCATTAACTCTTACCTTCAAAGTTGCCCATCATTGCTTGTGACCCCCTATACGCTTGGGCCGGCTCTGTATTTAGCAGACATTGCATTCAGCAGCAAAGCCCCCCAAAAAATTGCTTGTGACCCCCACGACTCTCAGTTGGGCCGTGTTACACAAGTGGGATCGAAGCATACCGACAAAACGGCAGACGCTGAGAAGTTGTTTCAATTAAACATCAAGTATACCAAACGATAGCATAACCGTCACCGGCATACCTGGTCTCCAGCCCTCCCGAATTTGCTGTGGCAACCAGCGCACCAGGGGTGACCGGCTTCCCCCAGGTGAGCTTACGCGGAAAGAGATGGACCTTGGATGCGACTGGGCAACCGGGTGGTAAGGGTGTCGCTGGCCTTCCTATCTCCTGTGGTTGGCTCGAAGAAATTGATCAAAAATGGCGAGTTTATCAGGGTGAATCAATGTGAATCCTCTCTTCATGTCATGGTTGATATGGTGAACTATCTTTTGCATTCTTTTTTCAAGTGCTTTGGTTGCATGCTATTGTTTGGGGCACTGAAGTGGGTTTCAGTTCCCAGGCTTGCTTCCCAGGGCTATGACGGGGTGGTTCTTCGCTCGTACTGCAGCTACAGGAAATACACACAGACCATGGTCAGGAACAAGACATTTGGAGGCAGCATGATGAATCCTTGGTGCTGCTATGGCAAGACATGTGTTTTGGCTGACCTGGAAGTATGAATGTACCAAGGCTCAAGGCAACATGTAGCAGTGTAGCATTGGTCCTTGAGTTTTGTGTTCACAGTTCCTTCATTGACATCCATGGGCCCGCAGCACAACTGCTCGTTTGAGCGACAATTGTTACCCTGCAGGGTCATTGGAGCAAGGCGACAGGAAGGCTGTTTGTAGGCAGCACCAGGCCCCACTTCAGCACAGCAGACAAGAGCTGCTTGGATGAGGCAACTGTGGAAGGACGACAGTGGCCTCTTTGAATTCAAGGGCAGTGCTTTCCATTGACCCCGAGCCTTCAAGCATGGACTGGACTGCTTGAAGAAAACGATTAAGGCGGAAGCCGAACTGCCCATTGCAGCCTTGAGGCGTCTTCCTTCTTCCAGTTGCCGTCCTTTTGGCTAGATATTTCAATCTTGCAGCCGCCAGCAGGATGGAATATTTCGCCAACAGGATGGAAACTGTAAGAAGGAGGACGAAGAAGCTTCCATCGAACACGTTGTCTCCGAGCCGGACTGCTATGGCGACTTCATTCGATCAAGGCTCTTCTTGAGGATCCTGAATGGACTGCCCCGCGCCAGCAAGGCCAATGGTTTTTTTGTTGTTCGACATGGACACGGCAAGGCCGCAGCCAAAGTCCGTCATGCTGCCAGCACTATGCCAGCACTTGGTGAAATCTCGCTGCCAACTTGTTCAACTCATGGTCACCGAAGTTGGCAACTTGAAGCCATGTCAACCAACTTTCAAGATTGATCGGAGAACCATGGCTGGGCTAAAGAGCCTAGCGGAGGAACGTCAAAAATGGGCTGCTTCACACTAGAAGTGCTAGTACCTAAGGTTACTTTAATGATTGGTGGCTTTAGGTCACCGTAGGCAAGCTTAGGCAACCTTAGGCGCTAGCACTTTGTGCCGTGGCTCATGGAGTTTGGTGCAAGATGGACATTGGTGGTGCTCAGGTTTTCAGCCGGCAGCATCCAGGGGACAATCAGATTTATCAAGATCAAAAAATATGTTTCATCCAGGCGTGATTGGTGTATTCCCTCGACTACTGGTCTGGAATGGTAGTACCTCTCGGTGGTACATGGTCATGATTGATTGGATGAACCAATGGCTCTGGCAATCATAATCAATCACATCATTTCCATCAGATTTATTTGAACATTTCCAGGGTGGATCAGCAACCGTTGGCTGCATTCTTCAACCACTACCGGCCACCCCAGCAACCATTAACAACCATCCCAAACCATCATTCACCAACAAATCCAATATCGATAACTCCCAGCTCCCACCACAAACCATCAGATAAGAACCATTCCCACCATCAATTTTTCACCATTCCCAAGCATCATGACTGACCGAACCGCCTCTTGAAGCCCCCCTTTCCTCACCTTTCCCACCCCGGTGCCGCACCTCGACCTGATCCACCCAGGTAGCACCTTCCATCAGCGGCCGGCAGTTGCGTCAGCTCATCAACCAGCGCCTGACGCCGCCCGTGGGCGCCAGCGTCACGGTGCAGCACGGGCTGGCGCCGCTATGCCTCGATCTGACCCTGGCGCAGCAGGGCATCGTGGGGCCGGTGACCTTGTCGTACCTGCACGTGCCGGTGAAGCTCCATGCGGCCTGGAAGTATCTCAAGGGAGAGGAGGTGAGATGCAACGCTCTGTGGGAAGTTTTTGGAGTTTTGGGCCTTTTTTTGGATGGATATGGATGGATGAAGCTTTTTTCGGGGTTTGGGGTTTTGTTTTATGGTCTTTTTTTAGGGGGATGAACCTTTCTTTGGAGGGTAAATGGAGGTTCAAATTTCAATGACCTGGCAGATTCGGTCTTATTTACTCTGGACCCAACCCATCCACCTAACTATTTGATGGTTTCTCCAAAGGATCAGTGCTGTTATGTGCCGAATCATCACTACCACGAGAGACACCATGAAACGACAACCATCTAGTTTGGTGCGCCAGCCATGTCATGTCTACCTCCCAACACACGGGCGCCTCTCATAGCAATCAGAGCACTATGTAGCATTAGGCTGTATTAGATCTGTATAATGCTATTAGGTAATGTATTCCTTTCGGGAGCAGTTTTTTTTGTTTTGCCGGCATGGCAAACTTTGATTTAATTGATTGAATCTCAGCAGCGAAACTGCTTTCCAGTTGCTCCTCAGAAGGCTATACTATAGTTTTGCAGAACTCTCAAGTCATAGGGAACCCCAAAATGGCGGGTTCACTAGAAATGGTTCATCAACTGGATGATAACTGGGGGTAGCCCAACATATTGAGAACCCAAATCAGTTGGGATGTGCACCCCTTGCCCCAGCTCGCCACGTGGGTCCACCGGGGTGTTCCGAGAGGTGCCGGACGCCGAGTTCTCCTCGTGCGGCGTGACGCGCCTCACAGGATTGACCGAGGAGCGGCTTCAGGAGTTGCCCAGCAGTCACTTGGACGGTGACTGAGCCAACCAACGGGTGGTTGACGTAAATGATGGTGGGATCATGATTAGCACCATTGTCAACATGACATAACGTAATTAAGTGAATAAGAATAAGTGGTGAATGCTGGTTGGTTAACGATGGGGTTATGATGGTTCTCATTTATCGTGGTGATTTTGGTACGGTAATGACTGGAGGGTGGTGATGAATAACAACAAGTGGTGAATAACAATGGAGTGGTTTGAATGATGGTAAAGGCTAGTTGATCAGTTACAGGTGTGTATAATACATGCAACTGATACTTAGCCACACAGTTTTTCTTGGGTTCTATACATCCATCTACATCCCAGTTGCTTCATAGCATGTCCTTTTTCTGTTGGTGAATGTAACGGTAACCGTGACAACCGTGGTCAATGGTGACTGTCCAAGTGAATGGATGACGAATCTGGCCCCGCAGCAGGGGATCTACCACAACCTGGGCGTTTCCTCCTAAGATTCTTTCGCCATTTCTGGGATCGATAATCGTTGATGCCCACCCGGTAGGTGGCTAGTAACCATGGTTCATGTGTAGCGGGGTTCCCTGGGTACCCCCTATGAATGGCTTATTATAGCTTCTTGACATTAGCGTAAAGTAGGGATGGTTATCCCGTTAAGCCATTGTGATTCCTTTGCGAACCACCATTTGCCACAAGAACTTGGTAGTTTCATGTAGTTTTTAAGATAGGGGTACCCCCAAATCATATCCAGTGTTAACGATTTATATCACTGACTAGACCAGCCATTTTTGGGGTCCCCCATTTGGAGAATCCAACTTGGCTTCTGCACCACGTTCTGCCTATCCACCGGTGTCCTACTTGATGTCGCCATTTTCGCGAGCCGAGGCCTCGAGCAGCTGACGTTTTCCCGAAGCTTCAATCAAGCTTTGGATGCTGTGAGGTTGCCAGCTGCCTTGCAACACCTGACCTTTGGTGAAAGTTTCAATCAGACCCTGGATGGCGTGACCTTTCCCAAAGCTTTGCAACACCTGACTTTTGGCACCAAATTCAATCAGAGTTTCTGGGTTAAATTGATGGATGAGTTGCTGGAGTACTTGTTTTCATTGAGTTTTTTGCTGGACGAGTCGGATGAACATATGGTGGTTTCTCAAGTAATGGGGGGCCCTCAAGATCATCCAACACTCGGCACTTCTAGAAATGAACCAGCAATTTTGGGCCCCCTATGACTTGAGAACCCCCCAGATCTATCCAGATCTTCACTGCCAGGGAGCACCAAGGTTTGACTGCCGTGACTCTTCCCAGTGCCTTAGAGACTTTGACCTTCGGCTTCTGTTTCAATCAACGCTTAGATCGCGCGTCTCTGCCCGCGAGCCTTCGAAGCTTGACGTTTGGCTACGAGTTTGATCAAAGGCTCGAGGGGGTGACCTTCCCAGCCTTGGAGTCCCTGACGTTTGGCTTCAAATTTAACCAAAGCTTGGAGGCTGTAAATCTGCCGGCCAGTCTTCAACATCTGACGTTCGGCTACGAGTTCAATCGCAGAGTGGATCAGATTCTGCCGGAACGGTTGCAGAGCCTGACGTTTGGCGCTCACTTCAATCAGAGCTTGGATCCCTGGTGGAAGCATGGCCACTGATGGCGCATCATTGAAGCACGACCAGCATATCCCAACCAATATGCCCACTATAGTGACTAAGCCTCGGCTACACTATCCAAAAATGGTGTGCCTCAAGAAGGGTGGTTTTGCAGCAAAGGTAATGCTAGGATGGTTTGTAGGTAATACCATTGATGGACAAAGCCATATGTCTATGGTCAATCTGGCGGCAGCCTCGCCAGGACGGAGTTGTTTGGCCCAGTGGACTGCAATGCTTAACCTTTGGTGGCAGTTTCAACCAGAGCTTGGATGGAGTGTCTCTCCCAAGCAGCCTGCAGGACACGAAGCTGGTGAACATGTCTGGTGGAGTAGCATCGATACATATTTGTGGCAGATATAACTGGCTGAGTGTTGGTTGGGTTATTACAAAACATGCTAACGATAGGCTGTGACCGTTGGTACCTATCGTTACTTAGCCGCTATAAAGCACAGTTAGGTGGTTTTGGTTGACCGTTTGAGTCACATGTAGCCGTGGTTACCACCTTGTGTTCATAATGTGGGTCGGAGATTTTTGTGATCAGATGACGTTTTCTGAATGATTATTGCTAGCCTGCCAAACGATTTTCAGAGTTAGAGCGAGTTGATTTCCGTGACATTCAAGGGGCCTGGCCAATTGAACATGGAAGCCTAACATGTAGCCGCGACACGCCGCGCAGCTACATCAGCACATCCTTTTTGGGAACTCAGCAGTTTCTGGTCCTGCTGGTAATTTTTTTTTCTCCATGTATCTGGCTGGCTGTGGGTGCCCCTTCACGTCAACAAACTAGTCTAAGTGTGGGATGTTCACCTCCCCATTTTGGTTAGTTGGACTGGTTGGTTCTGGTCGGTTATTAGCAACGAGGAACCAAGGAACCCCCTTGGCTTCGTCAGGACCTGCTGCTAGGGCGCAACTTCAACCAAAGCTTGCAGGGTGTTGCCTTGCCCAGCAGCCTGCAGAGCCTGTCCTTCGGTTTCATGTTCAACCAGTCCTTGGACGGCATGACCTTGCCAGCAGGCGGCTGTTCTGCCAGTACTGCACTGGGGGGGCCGGGGTCTGTGGGGTTTCAAGGTTCTTTTGTTGGCCATGGTGACCGTAGTCAAGTACCATCAAGTGCCCCAAGTAAAGCGGGGAAAACCGATAGCAACAACAACAACCCCTGGATGGTTGAGACTTGTTGATGTTACAGGGAATGATGGCCATGATGCCAACGACTCTGGCAGCAGAACAGGTTTGAAGAGCGTGACGCTTGGCGACTACCAGCCGTTGGACAAGTCAATTCGCGCGATTCTGCCTGGGGGATTGCAAGAATTGACCTTGGGCAGCGAAGACATCACAGACTTAGAGGAGGTGATTCTGCCTGAAAGCTTGCAACACTTGACCTTTGGTATCGACTTCAACCAAAATTTGGATGGATTGACTTTGCCAGCAGGCCTTGAAAGCTTGAATTTTAGCTTTGGATTCAACCAAAGGGTGGATGGCATGATGTGGCCAGCAGGTCTAAAAGCCTTGAGCTTTGGTTTTGATTTTGATCAGCCCTTGGATGATGTCACTTTGCCACAAGGCCTGGAAGCCCTGACTTTGGGTCACAACTTCAACCACAGCCTCGATGGCGTCCAGCTCCCCGACAGCCTCCAAGAGCTAAATCTGGGGCTCATGTTTTGTCACAGCCTGGCGGGCGTAACATTTCCCGAATCTTTGCAAAGTTTGAATTTTGGCAACGACTACAACGAAAGCTTGGATGGTCTTACTTGGCCCAGCGGCTTGCGCAGCTTGTGCTTCGGGGAATTCTTTAACCAAAGTTTGGACCAAGTGGGGCTGCCAGCAGCTTTGGAGAACCTGACCTTCGGGGACCAATTCAACCAGAGCTTGGAACGAGTGACTTTGCCATCGACACTTCAAAGCTTGAACTTGGGCTCCGGATTCAATCAATCGCTGGATGCTGTCCCTTTTCCAGCGGCTTTATTGGAGTTTAGCTGTCAAGGTTTGTGGGTCCAGGTGACTACAAGCGCTTGTGCAAAATGGACCACGGGCCGTGCTTGTCCCCATGTATTGGCACGCCGAACCGCACCTCAAGTCATGATCTGGGAAGTAAACCATGGCTCCGGGTATGCCTAGGTCGTACCACATGTCCTTCTCCACCATCAATCTTTACCTTCCCACCTAGCCTGTTTGCGGAAACCGCAGCTATGGGCATCGCAGGGGTGACATCCCGCAACCAACTTGACAGTCGCACCACGTAGTCGCCAAGTTCAGGGGCAGATCTGTTTCGCGAAGGCGGATTTTTGCTCCAATGAGTTAATTTGATGGCTGGTTTCGAAGATTTTTTCATTTTCCCTACGATTTATAAACAAATCGTTGGTTGACCAGCATATTTTTCATGACAGGGTGGTTCAACCAGCAACCAGTAATCACATGTAATCACAATTGCACAGTTCTGTGGATTTTGGAGCTAGTTCTATTGGCCTCGCTGCCACAAGCTTCCTCACAAGCTTCCTGCCCACAGGACGGCATTCCCGGCCTTCCTGGGTCGTTTATTCTAATGAGAGCGCGCCGTTAGGTCAAGGATTTTTTGGGGTGTCATGTATCAACCACAGACAGTGGGAATGACGTTTTTTAGCAAAAACCATTCATTTTGGGGTCCCCTGTTTTGGAGCCCTGAGCGCATCGCAGCCATATATGCCCAGAGTCGGCATACCCTGCTGCGCAACCCTTGGGTTGCGCCCATGTCAGCTTTGTTTCTTGGTCGGCTGGCAAACTTGGCTGGTTAGAAAAAGTGGTGCCCCCGAGTTTGGTAATTTGAAGCTGGTGCATACTGTAAGGTAGTTGGATGTGATTAAATGTTTCATGGAAGGTGACAGATTGATAAAGCACATAGACTGGGAGCAATCAGCAGCTATTTAGGCTAAAGCCATGTAAAACTGTGGAGTTACTTGACATGGATCTCGTAGTAGTCAGGGTGAACAGTGGTTGGTGCTGAACTCGCAGATTGAGCCCCCCTGTCAGGGGGTCACAGCTGCTCCCCGAAAGATTCTTGGCTAAGATGACTGGTTGGTGGTTTGATTGACATTTCTCATTTACTCTACCGTTTATAGACAAATGGTTGGTTGACTCATATTTTTCAAGAGGGGGTGGTTCAACCACCAACCAGTGATGATCACGATCTATTAGATTCATCATTTTTGACCATGATGTTACCACTAATTGTAGGGGTGGTTGAACCACCAAGCAGATGGCTGTGAAGTGGCATGATTTAGGGGCCCATGTGGGTCCATCACCGTGACCTCACCGACCTTCATCATTGATCCGGAGCGGTGAAACGGGTATCCTGAGCTGGCCCTTTAAAGGGGCAGCTGGCAGGGCCAGTAGCTACTAGGAGTGGAGTAACCAGTCCAATAATGTCTGAAACAGCGCTATTCATCTCAGTTGCAATCACTTGATGGTGTCAACGGCAAAAAGTCTTATTGGACTAGTGACGAATTATCACCATACCATACCATCACTGATTGTCATGATTACCCATTCGGAATTGGTAATCATCACCCACATTCAACCATGAGGAAGCATTACTTGGATGTGCATCTGGGTGATAAGTGGGCGGTACCCATGCTAAATCACTTTATAAGGCAGATGAACTAACCCCGATCGTCGTGGCTAGTAACGGTTAGTGGTCACTTACTAAGTGCACGTGTCACATGCGTTCACATGCCCCACATCCAAGTACTCATTACGACCTTTCAACGGTAGTAGCAGTAGCCATCATGATTCATTTTACTAATCATCACCGAGCCGCAGAATGATCCCCAACCACCATCACCTTTCGCATCCCTATGCATCATCAACCATCAGTTATCACCTTAAGCAGTGACATGAATCATCGACAAAGTAGCTCACCATCAGCCAACCAATTAAATTCACCGATAGACACCCAAGAATGAGCGGTGAAGTACGCACAACCGCACAACCACCAACTAAGCATGAACCAGCCATTAACCAACCATTCACCAGCCATTCATCAGCCATTCATCAGCCATCCGCCAGCCATTAACCCACCGCGAACAAAGCATGAAGCATGCGGTAACTCTTCACGAGTTGCAACCAGCATTCAGGTTGAAGAGCGGCGAGGTTAGTGAGCCCAGCATGGCCAGTACGGAGAGGTCGGGTGCGCACCACGCAGATGCCCTGCTTGTCCAAGTCGATAGTGAAGTGATTCGCAGGTGAAGCTATGGTGAAGGGATGGTGCATGGATGTTGAAGTGATGGTGATGTGGAAGTGATGGTGAAGTGATGGCAAAGTCATGGTGAAGTGATGGTTGGGTGATGGTTAAATGACATCTAATGATGGTTAAGTGATGGCTAAGTGGTGATGAAGTAGTAGTTAAGTCGTGGTTAAGTGATGGTGAAGTAGTGGTTAAGCCGTGGTTTATGAAAAAGGGAGTTACCCAACCATCAATGCAATGCATTTTAACCTCCTGCGGCCCAGTGGTTATGGAATGGTTAACTCATAGCTTTTGGACGGTCAATAGTATAACAAAAGGTATATAATGAAATCGATGGGATGAATGCCTGGTTCAGTGTACCCACTATGATTCAATGTTTATACTGCTACTTGCTGATCAAACATGGTTAACAATGATTTTTTGTAATTACTGTACTGATGCTGGAGAGGGGCAGACAATGTAGAACACCATGGTCAGCATGTTTTTCACTATTGCTTGACATGATGTCGGTCATGATGGATGATCCAGATTAACAGTTAAAATTATCAACAAAATGTCCGGAATGCTGTGCAGCAAGATGCCAAAACCATGAATGAACAAGCGTGCTGCTTCTCTCGTCCCTGCTGCCGGGTGACATTAAAAACATAATAACTGGTGTGCCCTACCCAGGGTGGGTCAAGAAAGCCATTGCTGCGTTGAACGCGTTTCATGCTAAAAAATTCTGAACAATGATGGGTATATAATTTGTGCATCGTAAGGGATGGGAACGTACAGACATCAATGGGAACAAACAAACCATATACATAACTTTACAATATCCAACATGATTAACGTCTCCTATGATTCTTGATTTTTTTTGTTACTTATATGTTTCGGTTGGGTAAAATGCCAAGCGTATCCAACAAAACGTGACGACATACCGACTCCAGCCATGAGAAGTACATGGCCATCTCTTGCGGATCGTCGCCCAACATGGTACAGGCCTAGAACTGCTTGGCCCCATTAATCAACCAGGGGTTTATTAATCCAGGGTTGGCATTGACTTGGAACCGCTCCTCCACCAACCCCTGGTTTGTTACCATTACATGTATGGACATTTCTGCTGAAGCTCATTCGCACCTGACGCCCGTTTCATGACCTTCATGTGGTGGGTCAATATCTAAAAGCACCGAGCAACGGGCGTGTTTGTATTTGATGGATCAGTCTGTCAATTTTCTATTCTGAGGACATGGACTGTTTTCTATAATTCCTCTTCTTAATCAGGTATCATAGTCTGAACGATGAGAAATTGTCTGAACGATTGTCAGTGAAACCTGGCACGGGTGGCAGCTTTGTCCCGGTCAAGTTGTTGGTGGCTTTCTCACAAGTCAACTTGTCAGTCACAGTTGAAGCTGTGAGTGAATGGTTGGTCGTCTACATCCCACGTACCCACACACACAATCACACACACACAATCACACACACACAATCACACACACACACACAATCACACACACACCCATAATTACATACAGAATTATATTTACAAGATTTTGGATGTGTTTTCGGAGTGTGCACATATATATCATATATATAGTTATATATCTAGGCCGACGTCTGTCCATTTATCATCGTTCATTCTTCTTTTAATATATTTTTCTATTTATCTATTCATCTGTGTATCTATGCGTGTCTGATTCCCTGCTTTCGAGTATGCACAACAAGAGGAGCTGACAGTTGTCACAATCAATAGTAGTTACGTACAGCGTACTCCTTTGGTTGCTTGGCTGAATGAGCACTTACCATCACCAAGCATCACATCAACAAATGGTGGTTTCTAAACATATGGGACCCCCGAAGTTATGGATGGTTTACTGCTATAAATGGTTAATGAAGTGGATGATAAGGCGGGGGACCAATCCACCACTATTGCTGGTTGCGATCCCCTATGATCCCCAATTCTTTTGACTATTATCAACCACTATTAAACTATGATTGAACCATTATGAAACCAGTATTCAACCACTTTTAAACCACGATTCAACCACTATGAAACCATAATGAACCCATTACAGATAGGATGACAACTGGCACATCTACGACTTGAGAACCCCCCAAGCATTGCTGGTTGGCCTGGTCGCCAGGGTCGAGAAACCTTTGGGACGTCTCTACAATTCGGATGCCTTGAGCCTCGGCATTAGCCATTGGTTATCAGGGCCGGGGGAGGATCATCGCGGGTAGAACCATGGTTAATGGTTAAGCAAATCCATGCAAATCCCATGGTTCATGCTGGGGATTATAGTGGTTGTCACGGTTAGTAGGGATTAGCTTGTGGCTAATTGTGGGGGATTAAAAAATTGATGGTTAAAGCATGTTAAAGCAACTAATGGTTGGGAGTGAGCTCGGTCTGGGGCCAGGGGCATTCCGAGCTGGCCCTGAAAAAAAGGGTGAGCGAGGCCAGGAGCCACCAGGAGTGTTCCAACAGGTAGTTAATGGTCTCAATGGATGTTCAGCATCAATTTTGGAAACAAGAAACAGTGGATCTACACAACCTTAGACTAGTTTTAAATAGATGATATCTTCTTGCTTGTCTTTGGGCCGTTTGCGGTGGCTTCTGTGGATCAACTTTTGGCAAGCCAGGAGACCCCGAAAGGGTCAGTGGTTAAGTTGTTAAACCTGGGCGGGCAGGAACATCACAGTCAGCTTTGGCCAGGGCTGAAAGCCAGGGGGGAGCGCATGTCCATGGTGTCATCAAACAAGAATGTCCTCTTTTCTGGGTGGATTACAGCTGTGAACTTAGCTTTTGAGTGTTTTTGGTATTGGATTGATTTTGCCACATATCCCACTAATAGTTCAACCTTCAGCGGGGGATGTCAAAGCCACGAAGTTATACGTGTGAGGTATCCTGAGGTATGGTATGATTACAGCTTCAGGGTTCATGTCCGAGGTGTTGACAAATTTGCGCTGCTAAAATGTGGGGGTTTCTCAAGTTAGGGGTGCCTCCGAATCATCCAACATTAGCCCTTATAGTCATGAAATGAATGAAACATGTAGTCAAAAAATGAAATGAAAAAATAGTCATAAGCCATTCATTTCAGGAGTCCCCCATTTCAAGAAACCACCATATGGTATCATATGGTCGCAATATGTAGTAAATCTGGCGATTACCCAGTTGTAGGTGGACCTTGGGTAGTTGAAATTTCCATGGTAACCATCTAGCCATCACCGTTGATCCTTATCATTCATCATTAGCGCTATGACTCTATGGTCGTATGATTCAAGTATTAAGAGTCATGGGGATTGATATGTACCCATGACATTCAACCATTCCACTTGAATGATCAATGAGCTCGTTGTCTATGATCAAATCCAAGTGAAGGGTGCCATTGGACGATGAAATGAAATTTACTTCAACATTTGGATGATTACTGGTTCAAGACTGGGGATTGAACCAGGCATCCAAGTTGGTTAATGTGCTGGTTGAACTCATGTCAATATTTGCCAATATTCATGTTGGATGCTTACACTCTGGCAAGCTAGCCTGGAAGTGGACAATCTAATATTTGTAATGACTTATCTTTCCAGCTATTAAAAAAGATGTTGGTTTTGAGCACCCAGGTTAGTTTACCAAAGTGTAATGGTTGATTCAATTTTTTGAGTTGCTGAACTTGGATGCTTAATTGATTGACTTTATCAAAAAACCCCAAGGAAAAGCCAAGGTGCTTGGAGGCTGAACCAATGCTTGATTGATGAACTTGGCCTAAGTCCAATGCTAGATGCTTTCTCTTCAACTCCAAGTGGAATCCAGTCGAAGCTGCTGGGCTTACCCTTTGATAAACACACACCTGGCAATGGAAAATCCACCATTTTTTTTCCCGAATGCGTAGCACGGGTTCTCGTTTCATAGTGGGGGTCTGGGGGTGGAGACGTGTTTGCTGGACATTGCGTTTACGTTCGCAAGTGTGCGCAACCGTTCGCAACCGTTCGCAACCGAATGCGTAGCACGGGTTGTGGAGACGTGTTCGCTGGACGTTGCGTTTACGTTCGCAAGTGCGCGCAACCGTTCGCAACCGTTCGCAACCGTCCGTCGCCGTTCGCGGTAGGGCCGTAAGGCCCGTACCATTGGGGGAAGCGTGTGGAGGTGGTCAGTTTGCGTGGTGATTTGTGTCTTGTGACCTGGTTTTGCGTGACAGGCGTGGCACTTTGTAGCATCTCAGCATATCCCATGACGTGTCCGAAGTCCATTGTGCGTGGCAGGTGCAAGGGATTCTGCACTGGTGTGGTTATGCGTGTCCTGCTGCCTGGTTTTGCGTGACAGGCGTGGCACTTTCTAGCATCTCAGCATATCCCATGACGTGTCCCACGTCTATTTTGCGTGGTAGGCGCAAGGGATTCTGCACTGGTGTGTTGGTGTGGTGGGTTGGTGTGGTCGGCAGTAAGGTCCCCGTACCATTGGGGGAAGCGTGTGGAGGGGGTCATTTTGCGTGGCTTTGCGTGACCTGCAACCTTGCTTTGTGTGACAGGCGTGGCACTTTGTAGCATCTCAGCATGTCCCATGACGTGTCCCAAGTCCATTTTGCGTGGCAGGTGCAATAGATTCTGCACTGGTGTGTTGGTGTGGTGGGTTGGTGTGGTCGGCAGTGAGGTCCCCGTACCATTGGTGGTGTGGTGTGGTGTGGTGTGGTGTGTTGGTGTGGTGTGGTGTGTTGGTGTGGTGTGGTGTGGTGTGGTGTGGTAAGGTGGGGTGTGCTGTGCTGTGCTGCGCTGTGCTGTGCTGTGGTGTGGTGTGGTGTGGTGTGGTGTGTTGGTGTGGTGTGGTGTG
>VSDK01027359.1:268338-291164 GCA_009767595.1 Symbiodinium kawagutii
GCAGGAATGGTCACGTTCAACCAAAGTTCCACGGACAGAACTTGAGACATACAGAATGGTTCAAGCAGCTGAGACGTTTTGAATCAATCACAAGAGGTAGTCAGAGTAATCCTGCAGCACAAGCACATAAGCAAAAGGAATGGGGTAAGATCTTGGCAGCACGAGGCTTCAACAAGAGCTTTGCTGCCTGGTGGCGAGAGTTGGGGAGCTATCTCCATGTGGCGCCACCGAGGCTCCCGCAACGTCTCCCCACTCAAGAGCAACTGTGCGCCATTCAGTTAACCTTTGAGAAAGAATTTCATCAGATGGAAGATACTCTCATTAGACAATGCCAGTCGGTAGGACGAACAAACCGAGTCAATAACCCCAGCAAGATTTTCCAGGACATCAAGGTGCCTCCCGCTGCACCGATTGCGCTCATTGAACAACCCAGCTTTGCCTGCATCGTTGAAGTTGATACAGAAGAGAATGCAATCGTCTTGGATCGGCCCCTTCAATATGACGAGGAACTACCACTGTTTGCAGAGAAGACAGTGCTATTTCCAATTCATTGTGAGGCTGATAAAATTTGGTTGGAAAACGTTGACGGTCTTGCCGTAGGTCTCCAGGTCAGACAGGAGCATTTTGAGGGTTCACTCCCAAAGTTGTTTGAGCTTTTCAAAGTTGAATGGGAAAAACGGTGGGATAGACACCTACGGATCCCGATCACCCACTGGGACCCTTTGGTTGAGTTCTTCACTAGTCAGTTCCCCAAAGGCAAACCACTTGCATACCAGAAAATTACCCCGGAGCTATGGTTAGCAACCTTGCGTAGCAAAAAGGTGACGGCAGCAACAGGACCGGATGGATGGGCACGGAAAGACCTTCTCAACATGCCAATTCCTTTGATAGAATCTTTAATCGCTCTCTTGGAAAAAGTCGAACAAGGGGAGGAGTGGCCATGCTCCACTATCACTGGACTTATAGTGTCGTTGGCTAAGGTTGAGAACGCATGCTACATTCAACAATATCGTCCAATAACAGTGTTCTCACTGATATATCGCACGTGGTCATCGATACGTGCACGAGAAGCTCTTTCCCACCTAGAGCAATATGCACCCAATAAGTGCTATGGTAACATTCCTCTGAGGAGTGCTACACAAGTATGGCTAGGGATACAGACCGAACTTGAGTGCGCAAAAGTCGATGCCACGTCCATTTCAGGAGCAGTGCTGGACATCCAAAAGTGTTTCAACCACATGCCCCGGATGCCAATATTTGCAGTGTGCCAGCATCTTGGCCTCCACAAAGCCACTCTGACTGGGTGGTTTGGAGCTTTGAAACACATGAGCCGCAGGTTTGTGGTGAGGGGCTCAGTCAGCCCTGGCCAAAGATCATCAACTGGGTGCGCAGAAGGATGTGCCTTGTCAGTCCTCGGCATGGCTTCACTAAACATCCTAATAGATACTTGGCTTAAGGTAAAAATCCCCCAAGTAGCCCTTTGGTCCTACGTGGACAACCTCGAGCTTACCTCCACTGATGTCAACTATACCTTAGAAGGACTCCAGCAGCTCCGCAAAGTTCTTGATTGCCTGGATCTTCCAGTAGACGAATCCAAAACTATGTTGTGGGCCAATAACCCTTCTGAACGTAAACTCTTGAGAGATGAGCAACACAAAGTAGTTCACTGGGCTAGAGATCTTGGAGGACATGTGCAATACTCTAGGCTCCCCACTAACAGCACCATCACCACCAAAATACAAAAATTCAAACCCAGATGGAGAGATTTTGCAAGGTCTCTAGCTACTCGCCAGCAAAAACTGAAGGCCATCAAACAGGCCGCCTGGCCCAACTGCTTGCATGCTGGCACCAGTGTGCATCTAAGCTTGGAGACGGTGAGGGAACTGAGAACGCAAGCGATGAGAAGTTTGGGTTTGGAACAGCTTGGAGCATCGCCACTGCTTCAGCTGTCCATTCTAGATGGCCCACTTCCAGATCCCGGGTTTTACTTGTTGCAGCGAACAGTCATGGATGCTCGGTATCATTTCCCTCCTGATGATAGTAAACACATCCTCACAGTGTTGGCAGTCCCCAATGGCAAAGTGTTACCTGATGTGGGTCCCTGTGCGGTTCTGCTCCACCGCATGAATCACATAGGGTGGTCGTGGGCGGACATGACCTTTCACGATGTTTGGGGTCGACCATGTGATATCTGGGAATGCCCAGTCCAAGAACTCACATAT
Source organism: Symbiodinium kawagutii (assembly GCA_009767595.1). NCBI lineage: Eukaryota > Dinophyceae > Suessiales > Symbiodiniaceae > Symbiodinium > Symbiodinium kawagutii. Next base: position 270,561 of record VSDK01027359.1, read on the forward strand.
CGGATCATGGAGGCCTGGCAGCATCATGTGTTGGTCACGGTGAGTAAGAGGCAGACGTTCACGGGATTGCCATCCATGTCCCCTTCACTCACAGTCCGCAAGATGCCCAAACACTTAGGAGAACGGGGAGTATTACACAGGAGCCTCAATGGCACCTTCTACACCTCCGATCATGCTAAACACATGGAAGGGGAGCACACCACTCAGTGCCCATTTTGCGACGCACCGGATAGCCAATTTCACCGCCACTGGGAGTGTGAAGCACTAGCACCTGCCAGAGCGAACTGTACTGAACAGAAGCGACAACAGATCCTAGCTTGCCCGCCGGCCACGCACAACCATGGCTGGATCCCAGCCCCTGCTCAACTGCCAGCATTCCAGGCCAGTCTCTTGGAACTACCGGACACCACTGCATGGCTGAGTGCCCCAAGCAAATGTCCAGCTACACTGGACATGTTCACAGATGGTAGTTGCCTAAAACCACGGGATCCAATATGTAGGTTAGCAAGTTGGGGTCTTACGCTGTACACACCAGATGAACAGTCAGACTTCACAGCGGTTGGAGGAGGCCTAGTCCCAGGCCTCACGCAGACCATCACACGAGCTGAGCTGCATGCGGCTTGCGCAGCTCTTCGGTTAGCAGATCAGCAGCAGAAACCATTCCGACTGTGGACCGACAGTGCCCAGGTCCTGAAAACACTGAGGCGTGCACTTGACTTGTCACGACACACGGCCTACCAAGTGAGTAGTAAAGTCAAAAATCATGACCTCATCAACGATTTAGGAACTTGGGGCTTCTTAGTTAAACAGAGATGTGTAGGAATAATCAAAGTCTGTAGCCATCAACAAATCCAAGAGAATTCCACTTGGATAGAAAGATGGAGCTGGCGAGGCAATGAGTCAGCGGATCATGTAGCTAGCATGGCCATACATGAACACCCGCACTTGCTGCGCCAGTGGCAAACGCTTTGCGCCCAGGTCGAAGAGTTGGAGGACATGCGGGAGGTGCTTCACTCAACGTTAATAGCAGTCGGTAAACTGGCACAGGAGAAACAAACAGAACAAAAACAGCAGATGCGCCAACAGGATGACCCACCACCCGAGGTGATCCCTAAACGCCAACATGTTTTGTGGATCATCCCCAGTCACCCACCGGAGAATGCCAGGTATCTTGCTTGCCCAGATCTAGTCAATCTGCATGAGTGGAGCAAGTCCTTGCACAACCCAGCACTGCCGACCAGGTGGTGGACATGGCAACAGTTGTTCATAGATGCACGGATGAGCTACCCGACTATCGGGCCATGGAATCACACGAACACACACACATGGAAAGGAGGTGCCGTGTGCACCGAAACACGCTTTGCTAAGAGAACCAGATCTTTTTGCACTTACATCACGAAGCTTTTTAAGGAGAGTGCGCTGCAACTGCCGATTCAACTTCTGAGACCGGATTCGCATGCTTACAGCTTCTGGACGAAGACGCTGCCGGTTCAGGTGAGTGCGGAACGTTTTGAGAGGGTTGATCGCTGGTTGTTGAAGTGGGGCACTATGGGACGACACAGTGACCACAACCGCATTGACGAATTGCCGTGATGGAAGTTGGCCCACGTTTCCAGGTGGCGTAGGTCCGTTCACCACAGTGTGAACCGTCGTGCGCGGATTGTCGGAAAAGTGACCGGAAAAGTGACTACTATTTTTCATGGGGGTTGAAACCACCAGCCAGTATGGAATTTAGCCATTAGATTCTGGCAAATGGTCAATGATCAAGGGTGTAAATGATGATTTTTTACATGAGGTATAGCCATTTACATGAGCAAGGGTTAAATGATGATGAAGGAATGCATATATCATTGGTTGATGGTCAAGATGATGGTCCATGGATGGCTCAACGCTCATTGTAGCTACTTTAATTAGCTTATTTTGGAAAATCGACACTTGCACATCAACCTATACCAACATTGCCGCACATGTGCACATGAATGTGCAGATAAATAGATGCAACAATACAATTCTGCGTGTGCACGCCGCTATCTTCCACATTTTTTATGCGCTTACCTAAGACATGTTCAAAAGGTTCCTGGACTTGGATATGCCATCTGTGGGTGTTTCATTTACCGGCTGGTGGTTGGGAGGCAGCGATATGGAGCCTTACAGGGGCACGATTTGGAGCTACTAGGAGATATCAGGAGTATTGAGCGGGTTACAGCCACAAACTTCGTTTTCTGGATAACTTATGTAAAAATACCTAGAAAGGTTTAGAAATGTAGAAGTAGAAATTGATGTATATCTACGTGCTGTACATTTCTAGCCACTGCAACTTGCTGTTGTTTCGCGGTGATCTGACCGGCACCAGCCGTTGATGGATTTCCAGTGGGGCCCTCGGCTTGTCCGCCGAGGAAACTCTCCTTGGATCATGTGCCTGGGCAAAGCGGCTGGGATAGGTTAATGTTGAACTACTGTAGTGCCTGATGAATCTGGGTTATCTTGATTATAATCATCAGGCACTACAGTCATAATTTTATAATTGACCAGATAATCACCTTGACTATGATCATAAGCCAATAATTTGGCTCTTGATTTAGCTCTTATAACTTAGCTCTTGATTATCATGAAAAGCCTTATAAGCCTTGGTAGGTAATCAGAAATGACAGAACTAGCTCTTGGTTACAGTAATGATTCTCTATATGACTCGTATTGATGAGATATATGGTTACAATAAGGTAACAAGTGTGCACTGCTAGTGACTACATGGTTTTCTATAGTAGTAAGCTATAGCTGGTATTGATGATAATTGCAAGTGTAACGAGAAGCAATAACGAGTACTGTACTTGATCAATTTTGATTTTAGTAGTAAGTCTCTATATACCGTTGGCTTCTTTCGTAAAGAACTGCTGTTGGAATTGGTTTGGTTGCCAACAGTTAGTAACAAGAAGAACCCCTATTTACCAATCATCACTTAAGCCATAGGTGACCATGACAAGCACTTGTTCCTAGTCTTGACACTAGGTGCCGTTGGGCTGGCTGACCACCCATGGTCAAATCCTGCGGTCGGGACTGCAGGTGATGCATCCCGCAGCCTCCTCGATGGTTTCCTTCGGCATTCTCGGAACGGGCTTCCAGTGGCCTAGCAGCACGGAGAAGGCATGCTTGGTTGATGCTATCCTAGTGGTTGCTGGAGGCCATAGCCAAGCCATGACCTTTCAGCGCTGATGGTTGACGGTTCATCATGCGTCACCATGCCTTTTGTTCGCCGAACCATGGGTTTGACTCACGACCTTTTGAGATTTTTGCTTCAGCCATGGGTCAGCTTTGCTGCTCCGACAGCGTTGCAAAAGGTCGGTGATCTACAACACCCTGATCTCTGAAATGTACAAGGTCTACACTGGCAAGGTGCTCAATGGGTGGCGAGGGTTGAACCTGCGCTTCAGTCTTGCACCTCCTCCGTTTTTCAGAGAAGAAAGCCTCAGATATTCACTGCTTCCACCCGTAAATGGCTATGCGGCATGGCTGATGGCGCCAGCAGCCAGAATAGCAAAGGTTCCGCACCACAAGCTCATGCCGGGAGCCATTTTTGATGATTTGTCGGAAATCGTTCATATCAGGTGAGGCCATGTGGGCCCCTCAACTAGTGAAGTTGACGTCACCATGGGCAGCAGATTGCACCATCCGTGGCACAGGCCAAGCAGGCGGTGTCCATGAGAGAACTGGCCAAAGGACGGGGCCCCGCGTTGGTTCACGGTTCACACTCGGGGTCATGGGGCACCTGGGGGAAGTGCACCCTGCTTTCTGAAGGTGGAAACTTCGGCCCTATCAGCATTTCTTGGGGGAAGGATTTTCTACGTGAGCATATGATGTAGGGGGATGGGTTGAAGAGTTTTCGTTGTCTCAGTGATGTTCATGAAACTTGCTGGTTACTTGCTGCTTCTATACCGCGGAAAATGGGGATATCCGAGGCGTAGCAGCTTGACCAGGTTGCAAGTTGATCTGTTGGGCCTTCTTGGGCGGCATCCTCTGTTCCAGGAATCCAGCCTGGTCTGGTGTGGTGCTTTGGGCGCGAAAGCGTTGCGATGGGCTTGGGATTGTGCCCTGGTTGCCCGCGCGCGGCAAACTGCTAAGCTTAAATCATCTGACCATCATTGACTGCTAAGCTTGATTGCCTATACTTGCCCACTATAAAACATTACTGTACAACCATGGCCACTAAATAACCACGTTTCATCCACCATCCACGCGCCACTCTCAGCTCACCATCGTTGCCGTTGGGAGGTACCTCGGTCCCGTGGTCAAGACGCGCCTGGCTGCCGCGGTGCAGGACGAGACCGGCAAACCAAGCAGCTTGACGCAAAGCCGGGGGTGGTTCACACAAAGTCAGGGTGAAAGATGGTTAGTGAGTTGTTTTTAACGATTATTGAATCAATAAATTGAGTATGATTGTTATCAATCAAAGTTTATCATTCTTAACCATGAACCCAGTTACCATTTGGCTACTGGTCAATATCAACCGACCAATAGTGGGGGATAAGAACCAAAAACGATAGGGAAAACGGTGGTCAATGATAGGGGAACCAGGGGTACAGGGTTTTGAGGCTGTGATGGTGAATAGTTCGTAACCATGTTTGATGGCGATACTTGTCATAGCTGCAGCCTAAAGCTATAACTATAGATATAACCAATAGTTGGTAAATCAACAGGCTATAGTTATGATTAGTTGGTGCATTAATGGTTATGATAGCAACCAGTTGCCGTGGCTATGTTGGATGACTGTAATACCACCATTGGTTTGTTACATGAAGAAGCTATTTAAACACCAAGCTTTGACACTTTATTAGTTGATCTATAATGAGTTATTTTCAACAAACCACCATTGGTTTGCCATAGGTAACTGGTGAATTGCTATCAAATATCGCGGGTTGATGGTAAACATGATCGGTAGTAATTGAAGGCAAATGACTGCTGATGTACCGGATAACTCACTACACAATCTGTTGTTTCGGTGCTTTTTCAGGCTTGCAGTAGCCACCGTTGGTAGACTAGTGTTCTTTTCTCGGTGACGGAAAGTGATGCTTCATAGCGTTCATGATGTTTGGCCCTCAAGGATGGTCGAAAATCTGACCATCGGATAACCAGCCGCAACTGAATGCAACGTCCATGGGAAATTGTGGTCAATATCTATGATTACCAGGATGAATCCATGCAATTTCTTAGATTCTTCCATTTCTTACATCCACATGCAGGTAACCATCCATGATGGTCAATAATGGTTGCCAATGGCTCTCCATGATTGGCCATAGAGATTGTCATCTTGCTTGGCCTCACATCCGTAGCGAGTTTCAACATGGCCGTGCAGAGGAGATGAAGGCGATCATGTTGTGAAAGTTGTTACGTTCCCCCATTTGACAGCGAGCATTGGCTCTTTGAAACGACCATCATTTTTAGTTGGGAACCAGACCATAGACCATAGTTGGTAATCAATTGACTCTTTTCGACCATTAGTAGTCAAACATAGTTAGTTCCCACTACTAGAGAAGCCAGAATTACCAACTATGTTTGATCAACAAACGAGCTTTTCTTTGACGGATGTTTGCACATGTAGTTGAGTATTGAGTGTCAATGACAATTTATTGACTAGTGTTGACCGCTACTATTGGCCATGATTCAAGACTGATCATGTTCAACCATCTTATTCCGCTATTCATCATCATTGATCCTCATCAATCAATTGGCCGTTTTTCATGTAAGAATTCTATGTTTGTCAGAGTCGTGGCCAACTACTAGCACAAGCACTTTAGCCCGGTACTATCTTATTCAGTGACCACAATGCGTCATCAATCAACACAAGCAGAAATCATTGGCTATACAATTAGTACTTGCTACTTTCATCAAACAAGACTGGTCAGCACTAGTCATCATGGAGCTCTACCAGCTGTGATTACTGACCATTCTCACTCTGAGTGTGAATGCTTGCCATGTATAATCAACCATCACTCTTGACAATGATGAACCATCTACCACATGAGTATGAGTATGTATAGCCATACGCAATTGACAATCATTTTCAAGATCATGGAAAGCATCCATTGCATTTTGTTCAGATCCCAAGGCATGACGCACGTCGAGGAACGAAATGTTTGCATATTTCAGTGAGGTTTTGCAGCAGCAGAGGCATACGTGTAAATAGCACTTGCACGTTTTTCACCAATCAAACATTACTATGGGTTAATAGACGGGTTAATTGGTTGGACTCCTGACTGTTTAACCAATCAATAAGCCCAGCTATTAATCAAATCGCTTACCCAATCTATCAAATCAATCAACCCATCTAACCAATCTACTACTTTCTGCCTAGCTACTAATATACTTTCCATAGGTTGATTGATTGGGTGGGGTGCCATTTTAATGGGAAACCCGTTGGCTGAACTGTGGGATACCTCCTTTTTTCATCACCCAGGGCTTTATCATTGTGCAGGTTTGGCATTGCCGACCATTCATTACCAACTAGGGGTGTATTAATCATAAGCATGACATCACCAACTAGAGGTAACATACCCCTAATATGTATTACCATCGTCAACCAAGTAGATTGATGTCACAGTATGCAGGGTTGACATTCACCAATCATACTGTGACATCAAGCTCTGTGTCAGGCATTGCTGGCGTGCACCTCCCAGAGGCTTGCCTGGTGAGGAAATGGGCCGGGCAAACGATGCCGGAACTGCACCATGACATGGGTTGGTTGCTGGTTGGGGTACCCATAAAGGCTTGGAAAGGGCTTGTTAGCAAAGGGGGGCAAGGTCAGGAGCTACTAGGAGGGTTCTAAGTAGATTTTTCCATCAACCAACCCAGTAGATTTTTCTTGGGAAGAACAGAGGAAAACTGCCATGTCTTGAGATACCTTCTCGCTTATCCACCGTAGGGTGTGATAACAAGAATGCGCAGAATGCATCAATCACTTGGAGTTTGATGCACTTGAAATGGGGCTAGGCCACCAGTTTTGTTGACGAATGTGGTTGCAAGTTTTGGGGAACCCATCCCCGGGATGATGGGACCTCCATTTGGACCAGCTAAGTGTTGGGAATGGCTGGGCCCGGTGTCGGCACCGGCACCAGCACCGGTTTGCGGCACCAACGGAAGCATTTGCAGCTGCGAATTCCTGGGGTTGAGAAGCTGGTGAAATCATGGTCAAGCTTAGCGGTCGTGGTAAGGCCCTCAACCCGTCGCCAACTATGGCCTCAAGGTACCCCAAGTATACCCCTTGGTATTTTCCCTATCATCAATTGGCCATTTTGGGCTATTGTGGTTAACAATTGATACATATTTTGATTTATCATGGAATGCCATTGCAATATCTATTCGCATTCTGGTCAGCAAGTGCCACACATGATCCTGAATTAAATGGAATTACTGGCCGTTATTGATCATCATACCATTCTCAACCACCACAAGGCATCCGAGAGTCATCAGGAACCATTATCATTGGCAGACCTCAGTCACCACTAAGCACTACAATCCACCACCGTTCTCTTTATATCACCATGAGCCACCGCTTCCTTAATCACTAACCGTTCATGAACGATCAATGAACCATACCTCACCATCATTCACCAGAATGGATGAGGACTCATCAATGATTAAGCATTGATTAACAATTATCAATCATCGATTTGCAGCAATTAACAAGCAATGAACTAACCCCTGCTCACCATCATTAAGAATCTATTGATCATGACTTCACCGACATCTAGCTACCAATGAGCCATCGTTAAACATCAACTAACCATTACTTAACCCATTGGTAGCCACCCTTATCATGAATCTGTATCACCACAAGTGGCCATCATTCCTACCATCTGTGAACCACCAATTAACCACTATGAATATAGAATAAGCGCATCAATAAACATGTTTATGAGAGTAAGCATTTGATTAACCATCATGATTCATGATGGTTGAGAACTCACTATCATTAACCATCTGCGAACCACTATTGAACCACCAATTAACCACTGTGAATACAGAACCAGCGCATCAACAATCAATAAACAGTTCGGTTAATTATGAATCAATTAATGGTTAATTGGTCAACTACCATTATGAATCTATTGGTAGTTAATCACCGATGTGGTGAATGATCAACCACAATTGGTTGATTAACCATCATTGATAGTTAATTGGCTATTGAACCACCAATCAACATCAACTCACCTACCATCAACAATCAATAAACAGTTGACCAATCAACCATTATTAATTGATTCATTCATTGGTCAACTACCATGACGAATCAACCCCAACTCACCGCGATGCCCCGGTTGACCAACCACCGTGGACGCTGCCGCGCTTCGCCGACGCACGCGCCGCGCCAGGGAGTGCTCCGCTTCAGCGCGGGTTTCGCCTCGGGCGCCTGCACGGCCTTCGCCACGCAGTGGATGCACAACGTGTCGCTCTTCGCAGGCGCGGGGCTGCGCGGTGCCGGGATGCCCTTGGCTCAGCATGCTTCACCGTGGTTCAGCATGGTTAGTGAGGTGAACATTCTATAAATTTCTAAGGGAATGACAACTTGCCCCGGGTTAAGCATGGTGAACTTGCTGAAATTTCGCCACGCAGCCATGGATTTCAACAGGTCTTGATGGTTAAGCATGGTGAACTTTGACCATTCGTTGAATGGCTAGTTGTACTTACTAGTGGGTGGTCAATGGTGACGCATCATTCATTCGGTGGGTATGTTTCAGTACGAATGGATGAGCAAAATGAATTGTTAAGCCTGGTAACCCTGGTTGACAAGTGGTAAAGTAGTGGTTAAGTGATGGGCAATCGGATGGTTGATCGATGCTAAATGACGGTGAGATCTAGTTGAATATGGTCTCTTCATGATTGTTGACCAATGGATGCATAATGGTCACCCCTTGTTACTCAGTATTGGTTTGTCAAAAACTCATTATACAATAATGGGCAAGAGTGATCGTGGTCACTAATTAACCATTAGTGATTGATCAAGTATTAGGCTTTCTTCTTGACAGTGACATAATAAACATCAACCATGATTATCAATCGCTAGCATCATCCATCATGATCAATCAATGATTGTGAAATAGTTGTTTATTCATCCAAAAGCCCAATCGTCATAACCAATTCATCATTATGAACTTATCATTCTAAAAATGATGACCCTCTTCTTGCTGCTGCTGCAAAAGGGTAACCGGTCTGATGTCAAAGGAGTCACCTGAAAACACACAGACTGATTATAAAAATGATCGTTATCATTCTTCAACTCCGCAGCACCTCCAGGATGGCGATAGAGAGAGAATGGATATCATTAATCGTTATCAATCGTTATCAATCACGATCCATATAACCATAAAAAATCATCAACTTACAACTAATGAACTAATCAACTAATCAACTTGTCATCATCATCTAATCACTGATCATTTAACTATCACCGATCATCATCATTTGCCACTTAAACGTTTAATGATATGGGTGCAAGGCCCAGACAACGTCAGAGCGCTCTGGCGTTTGGCTGCTCTTTTTGGTCTAAATTCAAGATCATAAACATTTGCCACTTAATCATTATCTAAAGTCAACTGATCATCAACTAATCAACTAATCATCATCATCATCATCATCATCATCATCATCATCATCATCATCATCATCATCATCATCATCATCCTCATCATCATCCTCCTCCTCCTCATCATCATCTAAAGTTGCCACTTAATCACCCTGGTTGCGTGGAACATCCTCCCTTTGTCGCTGGCTTCCCACGAATCTTGCGCTCCAGGGCGCCTAGCAGCCCACGGTGCCACAGAAGGGGCGCCTTACTACACCCGAGCAGCGTGGGCGGTGGCCTACAAGGAGCGGAGGGGGAGCAGTGATGGGTGTAGCCAGGGGTAATGGTTGATGACCATGGTTGATGAATGGGTTAACCATGGGTAATGGTTGATTAATTACCATGGTTAATGGGCTAATGGTTAGTCATGGGTTAATGTTTAGTCATGATGACCATGGTTAATGGATGTTAAGAATGATTATATTGGTGGTTACATTAACCACGAATGGTTATATGAGCCACCCGGTTATATCAACAATAATTATGATAATGATGATTAGCTGGTGGTTGGGCGCGAGGCCTGATGGTTGTCCATACATGGTGGAACCCATTAACACTGGGCATGTAGCAAGAGTCATTTTGGAACGGGAAACGGCCACTAACTTGGTGGCACACATTGGCACGCCATTTCTGGACAAGCCCAAAGCTAAATGATGGCCAACAATGATTAATGATAACTAATGACATTAATGACGCCTGATAATCAGTGATGATCAATGATGGGTAGTTATGGTTATAGCTATAGCTGTGATGATTCTCAACGATAGTCATGCCCCATCAATCTTTTGTAATAGGCCATCAGCTTGAGTTCCCCCAACCTTTTGGTTTCGATTCAGTAAGGAATATTCTTACCCCGTACGATTGTGAGATGATCAATTGTAACTTCTAGGGATATCACGAAATATCTGATAAAATCTTAAGTGGCCATTGACATCCATTGACACTGGGGAATTACATATAATTGTTGATTATTGCCACTTACCCTGGAAATCTTATTTGCATCCTTGCAGCCATGGCAACAGCTCGCATCCATGACATAAACAGCCTTGACCATGTCCATGTAGCTAGTCCAGGACCAGTATTTGATTGACCATTGATTATAGTTGTAGCCAATCGTACCCACCAGTTGGCCCATCATTGAATCATGTAACCGTTACTTGGCCATTGTTGATTTCTTCAATTAGCCAGTCATTGCCATTCGTAACGCTTACTGTACATGAACAAAGGTATTTCCCCCGATGTTAGCCATCAGTGAGCCTGATGCCGGTGCAACCATTATTATTGAAAAGACATTCACTTCCAATCAAGCTTGGTTGTATGGTGTTTCTCAGCGAGGCACCCCAAGTTTACAAAATGCCTGAATCATTAAACAAAATCAATGGTTCACCATCTAAGTGAACTTAACCAATAGTACAATCGTCGTGTGCTGATAGATTAGATGGCATTACACGTCATTGACTACGGTATAACCCCATCAAAAGGTATTGATCTATATGTAGTGAACCGTTGATTTAAGAAAGGCGACCGCTGTAAATTAATATGATTCTATACGTGTTGCTTTTTCACACAGGTTTTGATTGTTGATTGAACTCATATTTTTACGGCATGACTCCATGGTTTGCCCGGATGCACAAGACCCGCCCAGAAGTTAGTCCTGTCAACTGTTCAAAACCCTGCGCAGGCCCGTTGTTTTGAAACTCTGAGAATCAAGAAGCCCTAAGCCCTAAACCCTAAAACGCTAAAACCCTAAACTCAAAACCCTAAACCCTAAACCCTAAAACCCTAACCCTAAATCACTGCATATAGCCGGTGTTTCTCACTGATTCTTCGAGCAATGTTCAATTGGTAGGAACCACGGCGTCTGTGCGTATTTTTAGGATAGGTTCCAACCACCAAGCAAAAGAGTGTGTTAATATCTGCCAATTTGGCATGCGCCTTCATTGAAGCGACCAGTTTTCATCATGGCAGGATATTCCGCCGCGCCCAGGAGCTGGGACCTGCAGTTTTCTACATGAATTATCCACATCGCGGCTGGGCTTTTGTGGCTTCCCGAGGGGACGGCAGGGGGCATGGCTTCATGGTTGGTATGGTTGGCATCGTCAAAGGAGGCCCTCTGGTCATCCAACCCGACAATGGAAAATGCGGCAATTATAGCTGATATTCGCAGGGGTTCCCATTTCCCGAAAAATTGGTGATTGCCCACTGCCAGGCTAGTTTACCAGAGAGTATTTTTTTTTCAACGTGGTAAAATGCATGGATGGGCATGCCTACAAGTATCGCTTCAGGAGAGAGTCCTTTGAACGCGGTAGGCAGCCGGTGGTTGAACACGCGCAGCGCTATGGCACGACTGAACATATCGCATTTTCCGGGCCTCAGCATTTTGTGAAACATATCAAGTAACAGTGGTTAAAGTTAAAGGTGATTGGACTCAAGGTTGGGCATCATTTGTCATGCTGTTTGCCACGTTGTTGTTGTTGTTGTTGTTGTTGTTGTTGTTGTTGTTGTTGTTGTTGTTGTTGTTGTTGTTCGTCGTCGTCGTCTCGTCGTCGTCGTCGTCGTCGTCGTCGTGAGCTGCCTGGATTTTGCCATCTTGTTGCATGTTCAAACAGGAGTTGGACCAACCATTCCAAGGACACAAGCCGTCTAAGAAAAAGCTGCAATATATCACTATTATCCATTGTCAGCCTTTGCTTCTCAACATTGTCCATTCTTAACCTTATGGCCACCTACTTTTTTGCCAATCATTATCCATTCTCCAGCATTAAGTGATTAGCGACTTATAAGCCCCCACGTGATGAGATAAGATTCATGATTGGTTTACTTGGCTTACAACCGCATTTGACCACAGTTAAACGCATGCTTGAACTCCCATGGTTACCCACTGCCCCAATGGTTTCAACATCATTTGCCGCTGTCGTTGCTGTCGTTCGTTTGTTGATAAGACCTATTATGAGGTGAATGATGCTTGGGCATCAGTTCTAAGCTGATGGATGCCAGACACTGGTGGCTGAATGGATGCCATTCCTGGCCACTATGACGGAGTAGGTGAGCATTTCCTGCTCGCTCGCAACGCGATGAGGCATGTGTTTGATCGCTGGGGCGGTGGCACTTTTGACCTACGTGGACATTTTCCATCGGCCCGAGCTGCGAATGCTGTAACAGCGGCCGTCCACCGGAGCGGTGGCGTAGCCGCAAGGAAGGGCGGGGCCTTCCGGAGGACGGTTGAGTAACTCTAGGCATGTGTTGGAATGTTGATATTTGGAGTGCAGGATAAAGCTATGGCATGGATCTATGGCAGCGGTAAGAGAAACCGGCTGAGAGAAAACAGCTGAAAGTGATGGGTGTTGCCATGCTTCCGATCGTCCTCCGGAATTCTGCAAGGTCCCCTGCAGCTTACAGGTACCCTGGAGCTTACTCAAACGCGTAAGCGCAGGGTGGCCTCCAATCCCTAAGTCGCCGTGTAGCGTTTCGGTGAGGTCGTGGACTTTCTTGGGGATTTGTGGCTGAAATCAGTTGTTAGTGCTAAGCGTTGCCGGGTCATTGCCGGTTCTTCAGTACCGGTGATCCAAGAATTTCCAACCGTTTTGGGATTTGCTGGCATCCAAAACACCCAAGTCTGCCATGGCGGCGCTGCCACGGCGCTGCTCGTAGGTCGCATGCGGAGGTTGTCCCATGGGGAAGGCTGGGCTTGGCTCGGGAGTAGCTGGCATAGTGATTGGTGTACCCTTGGTTGGAAAGGTCGATATGAACCATCCAGAGGGTATATGAACATCCATCCCAACAAAAGTTGGATAGGTCATGTAGGGTGTACCTATTTAAAAATCACATGCTCTTGTCGTTGCTGTGTTCATCATGTCATTTCTGGATTGGCGCGGCGGCCATGTTTTCAGCTCCCTCCCGGCCGAGCTGTGCAAAGTGGTGCGCTCGGTTTAAGTGATCCGAGTTGTCATCGTGTGCCCTGGAAACGACATCGCGGGGAGCGCCACAGCGATGCGTAGCCCTGTAGGTGTTAAGGGTGGGCTGGTGAGCTTGGCTTGGCATGTTTCTTCCATATATTTTGGGATGGTTTGATTGATGGACCCTCTCAGTTACCATGAAAAAGTGGGGAACCAACACCCAAGAATGGTAGAGATCAGCTAGTTGGTGGTTTGAGGAAGTAATCCGTTCTCCCTATTACTAAACCCCCAAGGTGGTTTTTTGTATTAGGGGGGGTTTAGTAATAGTAGGAAGGGATTATATATAATGTTTTTAGGCATGGCGGAACTAAACACCAACCAGTAGTTCAGACTTCAGCGACAAACCTTACAACATCTTGCCAGCAATAGGCTGAGGTCCCATTGTCGCGCAGCAAGATCCTTTCCCAGCGGCATATAATATCGTGATTCGGTGGGGGCGTACCATTCTAATAGGAAACTAAGGCTTTTGGGGATACCCTCTATTGATCAACTAGGGTGGTATATTGGGTTATTGATCCAGGGTTGGCGTTAGATCCGTTAGATCCAAGTTTTGTTAACGCCCATTTGATTTGTCAACTCAATGTCTTCTGGGTCGTGCCATATTCAGCAATGACTCATTGAACTTGAACCTTGGGCATGGCGATGGGTTCTGCCATGGGAAATTTATTGGTTGCTGGTACCCCCTTCGTGGAATCTGCCTGGAGAAGGGAGCGAAAGATGGCGAAAGCTGCATCCATTTGGGCGAAGATATGCACATAATGGGGGTGGTCCACCATGAAGAAAGGAGTGGCGTGGGCCTGATAGCATGGCTGGTGAATTCAGAGCTTGATCCCCCACTAGGATGAGTTGGCTCACGCTTCCAAAGTGGTACTAAACCAGTCTGGACCAGACGAGAGGGATCGAGACGCACTAGCAATATTTGGGGACCAACTTGGACTGAACTGCTAAAATCTAGCCCGTATCAACCTTTGGTTAGTTCAAGCCAAACGTGTCCATTGCTGATTTATGCGCATCTCTTGCCACTGTTTGCACGTTTGTGTGCATATTTCGTGGGGGGTTCTCCCAGCCCAAAAATGGATGGTTTAATTTCCATAAATTATTAAGATGGGATGATTTGGGGGACCCTTACTTTGAGAAACCAGCATATCACCGTCAGTGATTCATGACATGAGCCGGACGAACTCGTTCCAGAGCACTGCTGTTTATGTCGCCGCCGGCAATACCGGCGAGCAGTTTTCCACTGGCCTCCACGGCAAGAACGAGACGTTGCAGTTTACCAGTCAGATTTTCTGAGGTTTCATGGTGCATCGACGGAGTTAGTTAATGGTTAATTTAGAATTGTTCCAAGGTTGATCAGCAGATATCAACAGTACAGCTGATAACAAGTAATTAATGATCTCCAAGGTTATAACCATGGTTAATCAGTGGTAAGTGGTTACCGGTGGGGATTCTAGTGCTTATCATGGCTGATAATGGGGGTCAGCCAGCAACTGCTGGCTGTTGGTTGGGAGGGATGAGCTGAGCCAGGGGCCCTCCTCAATGGGGGAGCGAGGCCAGGAGCGGCCCCCAGGATCGGTGTAGCCAAATGGTAGTGATATACGGCTAATGAAATATAATGAAGTTGAAACTGACCAACCACTGAGATGTCGCTGGAGAGAGAGGAAAGTGCAGTGGTGAAAGAATGATGTATTTTAGATGATTTAAGTTGCCAACATTAGATTGTACCTCATGGAAAAATGATGCTTGATGATAGTTAATGAGTGGCTAATCCTGGTGAGTAATCGTCAGCTATTCGGCATCAGGGTGAAGCTTTTGCTCTACGGTGCACTGTGCACCGTTGGGGTTTCCAAGGTATGCAGACGTGATGGACCTGGTTGGAAACATGTCTGGAAAACGACTGGACCATGGGTATAGAGGGATACTGGATGATACAATGGGTGGTCTTTGATGCTGAATAATGGAAAATGGTATGCTCCGTAGTTGCCGTTAGTAATGTTGAGTAATGATGACTAGAGGTCAGAATGATTAAAAATTGCTCATCGCAGGGGATCACTGCCAGTAATTGTCTACCGGCTGGCGGTTCCAAGTACTTTTTCAAAAGATATTTTTCGAGTATTACGAAATGCTCGGTGCGTTGGTTGACAAGCATCTTTTTCAGAATACGGGTGGTTCAACCACCAGCTCAGCAAGGCTACCATTAGTTGTTTCACACAGGAAGTTTGAACCGGTATTCGAAAGCAAAGGCTTTTGTCAGGGACTGAACTTCTATCGCTGTCCCAATCTAAGCTGGTGTGGCAAGTGCTTGCCACTAACTTGTTACGATCCCTGCGCTGTTTCTGCAGTGTGGGTAATGGTAGCTACTTATTGTGGAACTACTAGTGGTTTTGGAAAGTTAATCTAATCGACGGAAAGGTCTACCTGCCGATCATGGCTGCAAAGCAGAATCCAACGATTGCCACGGAGGCCCAGATTCGACGTGGAATAGCTACAGAGCTACTAGTGGAATAAAATGCGGCCGCATTCCGGGGAAACTGGGGCAGGGATCTCAAGTGTTGGGACCGCACTACGGCAATGGACCTGGGAAAGGTAGGAAAAACACGGCATAGGTCTAGAGTCTAGAAGGGTCCGTGATCATGGTATAACTCCAAACCTGGGTGGTTTTCCTGCTGGAAGATGTAGACACAATGATTTTTGTGTGAGTCCCCCATGTTTATCTCAAATACCCGAGTCTAATGCATGAATGTAATGGCTACACGTACACATTTGGGTCAACATGCTCAGCTGTACACTTTCATTGCGGGGAATGGCAACCATGTGCCATGCATGAGGCTGGACGCTAGGACCGCTAGGATGATTTCCCAATAGGTGAAGGTGCTACCCATATTCGATGGGCTATCCTGTTTGGGAGGGGCAAAATCAACATCAGTACGCAACTCGAACTTGGGCATCATTCATTGTGAGAACCAACTGCTTTCATTTGCTTTCCACAACGGGCTTCACACATCTTCACAAGGCTAGGTAGAACCAGCAAGCAATGAGGACTTGAAATTCCAAGCTTGAGGGTTGCTTCTGTTCCTGTCACCGGCAAAATCTAAGCAGACCCACTTGGAAGACTTTCCGGCTTTTTGTAGTGAGCCAGTCCAGTGACTCAAAACATGGAATCCATTGAAATCCCAACATTAGAAGACATGATGTGTGACTCTGAATTCGTTTTTTTCTTGCTCTACTGAAATCTGTTTGCATGTGCATGACTGCAAATACTTTTTCAATCATAACTAATGTATGTATCACACCGGCATGTGTCCTAACATGTTGACCATGTTGACCAATCAATCACACGCTCACAGTTCACATGTGATGATATGTGCGGCCATGGGCATCTATTGTTCTCTTCCTCTGCGTTTCTTACGCTTCCAGGTTTGTTGAAAACCATGGCATAGAACGGAGGTGCGGTCCACACGAGAACTACCAGCATTTCACCAGGTTGCATGCGAGGTATTGCCGAATTCGTGTCCTGGGTGCCACCTGCGGCGCGCAGGAGAGTTGGAGGACTTTGTTTCGCTGAGTTGCTGAGTTCAAGACCGTTTCAAGAATCAAGAGCTGTCACCAGCAACGATGCTGAGCGGCTAGCCATGGATCTTTGTTTGCTCAATGGGACGCTGAAACCATGAAGTAATCATCGCAATCGCTACAAAACATCCGGCGCCACTCTTTGCATGTAATGCATCGATTTATGCATGCATAGTGCACGGTTTATCTCCTTGTATGACGGTCATGATCGGTGGTTGTTATCAAAGGTGCTCCCATGCAGTGATGTCCATGGTCATTCGAATGTTGGTCAATCAATAGACTGCTTGTTGGAGTAGCAGGGGCCACAAGAAAAGGGGTGCGAGCTTAAAATCCATGGTTAGATTCCCGCTCAGTACGAGGTCTGAACCATTATTCTCTGCGAAATTGTTGTGAGCCACTCAAGCTGATTTGTGTAGTTGACAACTGCTTAGCAACTAAGTATTGGAACCAAATTTAATATGCAACTTGATACAGCCATTGATCACGGTGATCCAGCACTATCCCTCGTGTTTATTCCACGCTGGAGGGTGCCCAAAACATCCCAAAACTGGTCTGGTCGACATCGCCTATGGAAGATGTGTATCGCGACTTGGTGGAATCCATGTTGATCACCAATATTGGATGCTAGATCGCCAGCTATTTGTGCTTAAAACGGTGGTCATTTCTCATCTTCAATGTCCCATAGCGATTTATTTTCCAAGATGTTGTGACGATCAACTTCAGCGTCGCCTCCTGTAGAGGGCAAGCCGTTGGACGCCCCCCCAAAACAATCTTGCATCACAATATGAAATAACACCAATCCTTACAGGAAACGATCTGTTACAAGAGTTCTTCGCGAGCAAGCCACATGAAGGTGGTTTGATTGGGTGCTGCATTGGCTAAAACAATGGAGCGGCCTACGGCGGGTCATATGAGGTTTCCGTGAAATGGTTGCTCGATGCTTGCTCCTTTGACTTGTCTAGCCTCAACAGCTTGCGGGGTACAGATATCCCCGATAGAGGGGTCAGGGTGTTGTTCTGAACAACTGGGGGGGTGTGGGTTAATTCCCCTTAAAGGTTCCCTGATCTAACACCGTAAGATCTGGTCCCAAACACACTGCAAGCGACGGCTGAGTCAGCTGTTTTCCAGAGCGCAGGCTACGCTAAATCTTGAGCCATACCGACAAGGTATGAAGAGTCCATGAACAAGTGACAACAGAAGCTACGAAGACATGTTGAACTAACTATGAACATTGCGTAGGGGACTAGCTACAAAAGAATCACAAACAGACACAAATTTTCTTGTGCCCGAAGCATGTTGAAAAAGGAAACTAAAAACGTCACTACAGGACTACTGCTCTTCGAGCGTCACTGCCTCTTGCAAAAGTAAAAACATGCAGAGCAAGCAGATGCACAAAGCTTGCGACGACAACTCCATTGAACTTCACCGATTAGTCGGTATATGTTCTTGTCGCTCTTCAATGAAAACTTTTTGATGTACACAGGAGCTCGTTGATCATCTCCATTGTGACCAACCTTGTGACCATCCACGACGATGCCAACCTCCTTGGTTCCACCCTTGGCCTTGGTTGCCATGCCACCAATCTCGTTGATGTCCTTGGCGCCAGTCCCACTGCTGGTACTGTTGGTCCTGCCAGGATGACCTGTAAGGTTGTGGTCTCGCCGAGTGGTCGGCATAATAGCTGCTTGAGGAAGCCTGACTTGAGCGCTGCCAGGATGGATTCCACTGATCCTGTTGTTGCTGTTGATGCTGGCTTTGTCTCTCATACTTCCTCTTCTCGCAGCGTTCCAGTGCTCCTGCCGAACGAATGCGGTAATTCTTCTGTGGTCTCAGTCGACAGATGGTGAACAATGGGCTGTGCCACGATTTGTCGCCAATGCGAAGTCCAAGGTCCATGTGCTCCAGGAACTTCAGACGTTCCCGAGCATTCAGCACAGTTTCGTCATCGCATGACACCGCGTAGGCGGTATTGTTGTGCTCCTTTTGGATCCTTTCCTCCAAGACAGCTGCGGACTTCCCATACTGAAGTGAAATGAGAATCATGCAGTCGCAGTCTGCCGTGGGGTCTCCACGTTGGGACTTAAACCACTCCAGTGTTCGTGTAGACGAAACTATCTGGTAAGTGATTCGCTCGCGATAGGAGGCTCTGCCATTCATCTGCTGCAGAATGCGTTCAAGCAAGTCCACAATGATGCAGGTGTGGTAGTCGCTGCCTCTGTTGGCCTTGAAGTTTCGCTGAGCGTATAAGTTCCCGTCTCCACAGATGAAGTCGACTTTTTCTGCCAGGGCGTCAAAGAGCATCACAGTCAAGTGGTGACATCCCTCGGCATAGCGGTCGTGCCACGCCTTCGAATTGATGTGGAAGGACATGATGCGGCACTCGGCCAATTCCATCCGTTTAAGAGCCAAGGAATTGCCTCCTCGATAAGGTGGGCATCCTGTGCCAGGCTCGTCGGTTCCGGGAATCTCAACGATGCAGCAACCACTGTTTTTGTCAACACACCCGAGTGGTCGGGACGAGTGATGAACCGTCTGCTCTTGCAGTTCGACCTCTCCAGGTGTTTCATCAGATATTCTCGCCCCGGTCTGACGGTCGATGTTGCTCTCCTTCGTCTTGTTGCCCCAAATGATTCTGAACACTGTTGCATGGAGGATCCATCCAAAGTTGTTGGATTCAAAGTCGATGTGTCGGACAGATTCGATGCGTGTTCCATCTTGGGGTGAACCGCGAACAATGCATGCTTGAGAGTTGCCACCCTTACAGCTGTTCTGCACAAGACAAAGGCAACTGTTGTCAGAACAAAGGCTGATGTATCGTTGCATTGATTCTGGAGCCTCAATTAGTATCACCGCGTGGGCGGAATTCGAAAACAAAATGTGAGGCATCACCTGGTTTTCCAGTGTCTGGTATTGATCGGGGAGCCGATACGTACCACCCATGTAGACGTCACGTGAGATATCCCCCAAGTTCAGCAGCAGGATATTGATTTGATCTGTTGAGTGCTGAGTACTCGATGCACTGTGTGCGTCCCGCCTGATGCTTGGGTCTATCATGCCTCTCCCAGCGATGTTGCTTCTCATCAAGTTCAGCATCTTTTTGATGTCGCTGATGCTTGTCTTGTTAGACACCTCAAAGAGGCACGAAGGCCTCCAAATGGGTACCTGCTGGGTAGGCGGCTGTGCGTCGTAGTATTCATTCACCGTGGGGACGGTAGTAGATTGGTAGCACGTGTCAAGGAGCTGCACTTCCTTGAATCCGTCTGCAAGAAGGCCATCAATAATGGGGTTGTTCGTCGTTCCCCAATGCTCATAGATTTCAAAGATTTCGGCCAACTTGCCCTGTTGAAGCTCCTCAACTGCACGGTTGCTGGTTCCGAAGTGCCTGAGGTGAGTGTATGCAGCATTCTTTCGGAGCTCTTCATCCTCTTCAGTGGCCTGATGCTCATCAGGAAGACTCTGCTCCGG
>VSDK01027374.1:3338-25571 GCA_009767595.1 Symbiodinium kawagutii
GAATGGTGAGTAGGATCTGCTTAAGTACTAGATGATGGTGATGGATGCTAGTGAATGGTGAGTAGTTGCTATAGTTACTGATATGGTGATGGTGGTGAATGGTGAGTAGGATCTGCTTAAGTACTAGATGATGGTGATGGATGCTAGTGAATGGTGAGTAGTTGCTATAGTTACTGATATGGTGATGGTGGTGAATGGTGAGTAGTTGCTATAGTTACTGATATGGTGATGGTGGTGAATGGTGAGTAGGATCTGCTTAAGTACTAGATGATGGTGATGGATGCTAGTGAATGGTGAGTAGTTGCTATAGTTACTGATATGGTGATGGTGGTGAATGGTGAGTAGTTGCTATAGTTACTGATATGGTGATGGTGGTGAATGGTGAGTAGTTGCTATAGTTACTGATATGGTGATTATGTATTCATGAATGGTGATTGTGGTTACACTCAGAGAGAATGA
Organism: Symbiodinium kawagutii; assembly: GCA_009767595.1. Lineage (NCBI taxonomy): Eukaryota > Dinophyceae > Suessiales > Symbiodiniaceae > Symbiodinium > Symbiodinium kawagutii. The sequence continues at coordinate 3,798 of VSDK01027374.1, forward strand.
CATGTTTGACACTCATGATTTCAAGGTGGTAATCTGAAGAGGAATGGTTTATGAGTTGATCGTGGATCCATGATGGTTCTCATGACGGCTACTATGATGGTTATTTTGATGGTTAAGAACGACGGATCAATAATGGTTGATCGGGGAGCTTGTACAGGTTTATACATGTAAACAGTTGCGGCTTGTTTAATCATGATCCACCGCGTTTGAGAATGATAATGATAGCGGTTGATTGTATTGAGTAATAATGGTGGTTCATAGTTGGGCAAAGCAGGGTAAATAGTGAGTCTTCATGGTAAATAAATGTTATCAAGAATGATTTAATGCCCCTCATCGTCGATAACTGTTTGGCAGTTGATTAAGAAAATAGCAAGTGACTAGCCATGGTAAGTACTAGTCAATGGTTGACTGTACTTGACAATAATTTAAAGATCCTCAATGCTGGAAAGTAGATGGCCGGTAGATGGTTATGGGGATGTGCTTCTCATGACGCATGGGTTCAGAGGTTGACGGATGAGGAGCCAGTGGGAGCTGGAGCCGTTGGCAGCATGTTGCCCAGCCTTCGCTAGCGCTACCGCTAGCGTGGTTGCTGACATGGCACCGTTCATGAGAACTGGGGTCATCAAACACGGTGCCATTGAGCCACCTGGCAGCGGAATGAAGGGAGCACAGCACTACATTCGCCATGATGAAGCCGGAGCCTCCAGAGGCTCCAGAGCCCGACGCGCCGCCAAACCCCCTGGCAATTGCCTGGGCCATGGCGGACTTCGATGGACGAATGACCAGCGAAGCACAGACGCCCGCGATGCGCCAGCGCTTGAGAACGGTGCTTTGTCCTTGCGTTTGGACGTGAACTCACCACGTTTGCGATGACCTTTTCCAAAATTTTGGGACAATCAAGGCCATGGGGCCGGACTTGCTCACTCTGCAACTGGGTGGATGAACTGCCGGTGTGGCAACCAACAAGTGGAACTTTACAGCTTCAGGCAACATGAGTAGATGCTTATGGTCAAGATATGGATCAATACCCATGGGCCACTCTTGAATGACAAAATCCCAGTGGTTGATCGGTGCTAGCTCTCTGGTGGTCAACCCTGGTGAATACTCTTCGAGCATGAACGATTGAATCAGTTCTTCAATTAAATGTATACATAAAAGAATTATCAGCATAAAAACATTCATGTATGAAAAATAAGTTGTATCATTGATTTGAGTTAAAATCAAACCCCACTTTCTCAACTATTTGACATTGATTAATTATGTTCAGCTATAGTTGAATCTGAGTCAGCCACAGTTTGATCACCTGCATTAATGGTTGCTTAGTTAATCTGAATCCTGAACGTGAACGGTTCAGGAATTGTACTAAAGCCGTGAGCCACCGAGTCTGTAAATGGAGAAAACCAGAGAAAACCAGCCGTTTTTCGTAGAGTTCTCCATGGTTCTCCTGAATCTATGCTTTGGCATCGATTGTGAAACAGGGTTAGTGTCGCGGTTTCAGGGGCTGGGAATGTCTTTGAGATGGACAATTTGCTGCGACAACGTGACAAAATTGAAAAGGATGGAAGTTTTCCCAAGGGCAGGATGGCCAGCTGCACATGCGGAGCTCTGCCTGATCCGAAAGTAGACACGTTCAGCCTGGGCATACTGGTGCATATACATTGATCCATGATCTCAGCAAGAAAAAATGAAATTCAGTTAATAGAAAGTAGATTCAATTCATTATGATTAAATTCAATGCATGGAAATTCAAATCAAAAACAACAACTTGAAATCAGAAGTCAAATTCAATTCATAAAGGTCAAACACAGATCAAACAAATCAACTTCAATGTATATAGATCAAATTCACGTCAAAAAATCGAGTATGAATGAACCCCGATCAAATAACTATTTTTGGGTAGGAAAAAACAAGGTTTTTCAGACCTTGTTTACCTGGAGGTTAGGGGTTGGCGTTACTTACCTTGATGTTTGGACAAGTTGCGAGTCAAAAGAAAACTTGCAAAGGATCCAGAAGAACATTACTTACATGGCCATACAAGCTAAAACCCGTATACCACTGTATACTGCCCGTATAGGTCCGTATACCACCCGCAGGTCACACCCGTGTACCACTGCATACCACCGTGTACCGCCCAAAACCTGTTTCCGCATGCCACCGTATACCGCCCGTATACCACCCAAATGTTGTGCACTCAACTTAGCATTGTTTGGTTACTATTCCTTGCAGCAGTTATGATGGCTGTGGAGACACCATGGTAATATACTATCGTGCGTTGGCCGCTTGCTCATTTAAAAGGACCGGGAAATAGATGTTGACAATCTAAGAAACCCGGAGCTTCAAGTTTACTACCAGACTGATTTGGGAAAGGAGGTTTTACTCTAGCACAAATGATTATCTTATGTAGAAGGATTCAACTCAATTCAATTCACCTCAGGCCTAATGGAGTCTAACCACTGAAATTGTCGAGTCTCACCGCTAAGTTTTTGAAGATTCATCGCTAAAATTGCAAGGTGTAACCACTAAAATTGTAAAGCCTCACGGTTGCACCACTGAAATTGCAAAGTCTAACTGCTACAAAGTCCAACCATTGAAATCAGAAAGTCTCATCACTAAAATTGAACATCATGCATCACCAGGCATATAGCTGTTTATAATTTAGATTTGGTTGCCCAACGGGTGCCGTTTCAATGCAACATTCATTTTTACACATATCGCGCTTACAAAACAGAAAGAAACAAGATCTTTCACCACCCCAGTCACACTCTCGGTTGCCCTACGGGTGCCGTGCCTTTTGTTCCTGTACCAATTTCGCCATGCCATTCATCGTCTTTCCGGCATTTCCAAGCACGGATTTTTCTACTCTCCCAGGAGGTTTGCAAACACAGGTATATCACTCAGAGACACGATGGATTCAGTGTTAGTCAAACTCTGCCGCTGGAAGAAGTGATTTCCAGTTTTTATGTGTTCAGGGCTGGTGCGACTTGGATCAACCTTTGTTGTGGAACGATGACAAGTCAGGAGTTGCACCATCGGCACAATTCTCTGAGCAAGTGATCCCACGAACGCTGTATCTCTGTACACTGTGTGCCAAGCTGGTGGCCAAAACATCCTCGATTTGATTCAGTCATGCCTGAGTTGTATCGACCTCTTGGTGGGGGCAATGGAAGGACCCAGAACTCAGGGGCGACAGCATCGCCGGAGACTGAACGAAGTTCGTGGAGAACTTCGAACCTTTCAGCAACGATGTTCTGGAAACTCTGCAATCTGGCATACAGTGGCAATGTCACTGCCAGAGTTTCTTGCGCAATCAGAACACAACTGATGCAAGAAGAGTGGGAGCACGCAAACAGCTTCCTGACGGCTAGAGACCCGTTTTTTGCTCGCAAGGTGGCGCCAGGTCTTCATGACCCCGCCATCAACTCTGCCATCATTCTCGACCTCTTAAGGCATGTTCTTCGACGATGCATGATTCAGTGTGTCCAGCAAAGTCCTTTCGAGGCAATCGCAGCTGACGGTGCAAGCACTGTTGGTGTTCACCGCTGCTTGGGCGGGAACCCACTGGAGCACACCGGACCACGTTCCGGAGCTCTTGGCCATTGCCTTTGCACTTCGCACCGCCCCCCAGGCACAATGTGCATTGGGGCGAGCCGTTGCCCGCGTTCTCGGCCGGGTGCAACGGCATGGTGGCTCAGTGGGCGCCTGCGCTTCAGTGTGAAAACATTTGCAGAAGAAGTGGCGCCTCGCGGCAGGTTGTTCAACGGGGACGAAGTTCTGCAGTACTTCGAGACCTTTGTCCACGAGGACTTCCTCGCAATCCTCAGGTGGCCTGGACTAGCCATGCGATGGTGGGCCTTCGAGCCTGACGGCGTCGAAGAACTCGAACTTCTTGCCAAGTTGCTTCTACCAGGCGGGTGGCGGCTGACCATGCTGGTTCGCTGTGTCGTCGTCGAAGCCGAACCGGAGGGCGACGAAGAAGGCCAGAGCGAAGGTGGTCAAGAGGAAGAACCTCCAGAGGATGACCCGGTGGTGGACCCCGAGGCGGAGGAGGAGCCGGAGGAGGACATAGACGCCATCCATTCCGGATACCTCACGAAATAGAAGAACTGCCTGAAGCTGTTTGTCCCCTTGGCAGCATGAGTCGCAAAGCCGGACCAACCATCTCGTGTGGGCCGCGCCTCGCTGTATCTTCGACGAGCTTCAGGGCGAGGACCTTTGGAGCTCTGGCGAAGTGTTCCTGGTACAAGGAGCTTCTGGGTTAAGTTTTTTTCTTCTTCCATGAAGCATTGCCGTTCATAATCTAAGCACTAGAATTTCACCAAAAACCAAACAATACATTCTTTGGGTTATGGGATAGTGGTTCATTTGAAATCTGTTAGCACATCATCATCAACACCTGCACATTCCATGGCTCATGAATGGGTTTTTTTTGCGCTGACAATTTTTTTGGCCTGATATGCTTGTATGAATGTTCTAACGGTTTGAAACTTGTCGTTTGTAACCTTGCACGTTCGATGCATTGCTACTTTCGATTTATAAGGGACATAGTCGAACGTAAATGTAATGTTTGTGAAATCTCTGTGTTGTTCGTACCATAGATGATTGTTTTTATACACATCGCATTGCAGGAACGAGCTTCGATCTGACACGGATGTCCTTGCTGCCAAAGCAGACAGCACTGCTGGTTGAGGGGGACGAGAGTCTTCGGGTGGTTTGCGCAGTGAGCAGCAGTGTGCACGAATTCTTGTTTTCTTACAACTGCTTGCGAAATGCGAGGCAAACCCTGGGGGAAAGTTTTCCCACAGCATCGGCTGCATTCACAGAGGCGACAAACCTTCGTTAAAATTTGCGCCCCACATCCACCTCCACTAAGATCCTGGATGGGAACGAACATCCCCGTGAACAGTAGTTTCAATTGCCCAACGGGTGCTGGCTTGTTAGAAGAATTGACCCCATCGCAGAAGAGCGCAGTGCAACAAATGTCGACGAAGCCCATCGCATTGTTGGACTGCTTGGCCGGTGCAGGGAAGACAAAGGTGCTCATGGAGCTGTTACGCCTGAAAGCATCCCAGATGACTCAGATGACCACTGAGGCCATGATTATGGTGGCAGCTCGAAGACACACACGTTGGGTGAGCTGATTCAACGGACACTTCCACAAGCGGTCGTTGCTCCATGCGGCGTTGTTTGGAAGGATGGTGAACCGGTGGACCTCCTTGAAGAGCACCTCGAAACTTCCAAAAAGAATCCTGTAAGTCGCTGCTGGCAGTTGTGGATGGTGCGAAACAAGTCATCTGCACAATCACATCACAGATGAACCAATGTCGCGCATGGAGCGCTTGGTCAGAGGGGTGGTCAGAGTTGCATTTAGTTCACTCCCTTTGACAGGTTCATCCCTTTTGCAATGTGTATGGAGCCGAAGCTGAAGCAGGGGCAGTCCAGGGCCTGGGCGCAACCACCAGTTGGGCAGGGAAGTTCTTTGGTGGACAATCCTAGAAAACATTTTTTCGGAGAAGAAAATGGCATGCCGTCTCATTGACGAAGTGCACCAAGACAGCTTCCTTGGAATCCCGGCGTTAGTGGCGCAAGCCCCGCAACAGGTTCTCCTCTTTGCAGATCGCCAGCAAGAGCATTGTGCTCACGCGGACGCCTGTGATCTTTTGTCGAAAGAATCGGCCATGCAGTGGGCCATGCGATCTGCCATTCCGACCCTCAAGTTGCCCGAGACCTCCCGGTATGGTGAGATGATCACCGGGGCACTTCGTGCAACAGGCGATTGCCCCGATGCGAGGAGTTCGAGCAGTGCTCCAGGAAATGCTGTTGCCGATGCTTTTCGAACCATCTTGGAACGTGCAGGCTGTCGATCGTGAGATCTTCTTACAGCATACCATGTTCCAGCAATCTGGTGCACGCTGTCTGTGCGGAAACCCTGCTTGCGACACGACCTTTGAAGATGTTAGTGCTTTGTTTCTACGCAATGCAACGGTCCTACCTCGAAAGCCATTTTGCTTGCTGCGTGTGAAGCTTCTCTTGCTGGCATTGCAGTAGCGCTTGGCGTGGCAGTTCCACAGTGTGCACAGGACACCCTCGCAACCATTCAGGTGTTTCTTCCAGCACAAGCCGGCGGTGCAGAATGCCAAGTCTGCTTCCTTTACGTCCTGGGGAGGGCCTCCGATGATCAGACGTACGCCGGGAACCACCTCCTGAGTTCTGCTTGGCCCTACGTTGCCCTGACCAGGGCATCAACTACCTGCTACGTTTTGTTAGAGGAGTTGACTGCTGCACCATCGGGGCACGACAGCCGCAAGGCCAAGATCCAGAGATGGAGCAAATTCTTAGAGGACTGCAAAGAGGTGTTCGCACAGATTGGCGTGCAACATCACTACGCCGTCTCGGATCAATGGAATTGGCCCAGCAAAAAGAAAACACGCGCAGAAGGTGGCGAGACTGCCGCATGGACAGGCCATGGGAAGCATGGGCCAACCCGTTAGCGGTCGCAGGACGAATGGCGCTGGACCTTCAACCGCCAGTGAAGGGAAGCGGCGCAACACTTCGAGACCCTTTTTCTGAATGAAGCTGAGAACATCTTGTTGCGCGCGCAGCCGCTGTTCGTCGATGCCATGTGCATCAATGTGAGTGTCTCTGAAATTCAAATCAGTATTCCGCTGCTCTTGCAGTCGAGTGCGTGGATGGATGCAGCAGAGGCATCCCAAGTGGGACACTCCTTTTTTCTCCTGTTTGTTGAAGAACATGGCACCCCAGGTCTGCAGCCATGTGTCGCGAGACACAAAAAAAGAGAGAGAGAGAGAGAGAGACCGTTGTGCAGGGTGAACTCTTCGTCGAAGCTCAGTGTTGGAGCAATCGACCGGCGTTTTGTTTGGTGGACGTCGACGCAGAGCAGGAGAAGTTTCACTTGTACAGTGCAATGGGCCTTCCCCACCAACACGCGGAGGTCTCGACTCTTTTAGCACGAATCCGGCGCGCTTCCGTTGCACGGAAGTGGGTCCGGCTCTTGTGTGATCACACCCCGTGCTCGCACAGACGAGGACAGTTCAAGATGACGGATGAGAGCCTCTGCAGGATCTTCGCTCCTGGCTGGAAAGCCGTGCGTAAGAATTGCTCTGCTGCATCCGGCGCCACTGCAAGCAACTGGGGTTCTGTATCCCCCCAGGCTGCCAGAACCAACAAATCAACACTGCAACACAGACAAGAAATTTACGACATGCGGTGGCTCGAGGCACATTTTGAATGCAACCATGTCCTTTATTAAGCCACATAAAGCCCGGGTGTCCTGAACGCGGCTGACGCTGCTTACTGCTCCAGGCATTAGCGGAGGCGGGGTCATATCAGATGGTGTTCAAGGATGCCTTGTCGCAATGAAAGTGAAACATTAATTGCTCACCTGGCTGCTGCGCTACGCTGGCCTTGCCGTCCCCGACAAGTCAGCGCACACTTGCGAACGTAGGGGATTCCCGCGCCATGTTGGTATCTCCGAGTGGCGCTGGCGAGTTCTGACCCCTGACCACAACAGCAAAGATGCAGACGAACCCTTCCTGGCTCACGCAGCAGGAGCTGAGGTCCGAGTTATCCCAAAACCCCGCCACTTCTGTCCATCTGGGCTTGAAGCAGTTTGAGGGGGCCAAGAAAGTTTCCAATGAGATTCCGAATTGCTGCGGCTGATGCCTTGGGGGGTGAATGGAGTGCGCCTTGGATTTTACTTAATTTACAATAAACGTCAGCTCCAAAGTTGTAGAAAGTTAGCTGCGTCTACAATTTTTTCGCCTCGTCCAAAACTTTAGAAAATGTTTTCAAAAGTTTTTGGAGATCACAGTGTTTGAAGAGAGTCCTAAGTTCGTTTAATTGTTTGCATGTTTTTGATATGAAAACACGTTAAATCTCTGTGTTTTTCCGAATGTCCGAATGCGTTTTTAAAATGCAAACAAACTTATCTATGGTCAAGTTGAACATTGTTCTCTTTTCTGATTTCGGTCATGTTAAAACGGTCGGATGATGAGCGGCTTCAGCCGCTTCAAGCTGACATTTTTGTTAAAAAAATGCAAATGTGTTCTTTCAACAAAATTGATGGGCGGTGACAACCGCTTCCGTATCCAAACGAAAAAGCAATTTTTGGCCACTCCAGTTTAATAACGCCCCCCACAATGGCAACAAAGTTTGAAAGACATCTTTCCCCAACAGCAATATTTTGCTATGGGGCCTTTAGTTCAGAATAGCTCCGGTGTGATCCGGTGCAGCTTCCACGTCAGGTTCCGGACAAGGTTCCGGAGGATCCAGTGCAGAAGCCTGGAGAAGTTCCAGAAAGTTCGGGCGAAAGGTTGCAGTGCAGATGCGTAGTGAGGTTCCGAAGGGTTCCGGAATTGACTCTGGCCTTAGTATTTTTTAGCAAGCAATCACCCAAAAAGGATTAACTTGAGAGCCTGCGTGAAAGAAGTACCGCCTTCTAACAGTAAATGTCCCAGGGCTGAACTCAAGAACTAATCTTTTGGAACTCTTCTTTCTAGCCTTTTCCGGGTTCCAGTAGAGATAGCTGATGAGGTTCCAGAAGGTTCCGGCGCAAATGCCACATGAGTGGTGAAACTTCACACTCTCATGGTGAGACTTTACAACTTTGGTGGGTGGATTTTACAATTTTAGTGGTGAGACTTCGTAATTCTAGTTGTGAGAGTTTACACTTTTAGTGTTTAAGCGTAAGAACCCTTGCATCAATGGATATTGTGGTTTTAACGAGCTGCTCTATACTTAACGGTTCTCCTCCGATGGATGACCTTTTTGCGTTATAGTCGAAGGTACCCCAATGCAAATAGCCACAGACGCAAAACGCTGCCAGGTCGCGGTCTTTCGGGGATGATCAGATGGGTTGGGGCCTCACTGTCTATTCCACCCGCTGCTTTCAGCTGCCAGGGGTTGTTGTGAGAGAAGTTCCGCGTCGTTGAACCGACCAAAATTTCGTGTCGCTAAGCCTAGCACCGGCGCCTGGGTGTGAAAGTTGTGTGATGGACGTCCTCGCTGTCGATCTTTGCGGGCACGATCTGTAGCTGGTCCGTTTACATGAACAGTAGTTCAAACGATTGCAAACTGCAAAACCTGCATGCCCAAACTCTTGCAGGTTTCAAATTTCGGGGAATGTCATTTACTTCACAGTGGAAGCCGTTCTCGGTCTACTGCCTAAATTTGGGGGATGTGGAAATCAATATGGTTTTTGATTTTATGCTGAGAATGATGATGCATTTGCATCAAGATAGGGTTGCGTATTTGATGCTCACTGTGATCCAGCCCCGTCCATGGATACAATAAAATCTATGAAAAGCACCCTACTTTTGAGGCATCTATACTTTATGGTTGCTGATGTAGCTATCGTGTGACAGATTCCCGCTGCTGCTGAGACTTCTTTTGCTGAATGATGATGCCTTTATTGAAAAGTGATGTATATGATTCCCTTCGGGAATTGAGATCTTCGGGTCCCACGTCTGGAACGCTCTCAGGAGCAGCACACCCCGGAACGCACGGGCACCTTTGGAGCCTTGCGCGGCGCCAGGCACCGTGGTGGGCACTTGGAATGGCAATGATTCGGAGGGTGGTCTCGGCACCTAAATCACCAGTGGTCACTATCAAACCTGTCCCTACAAGTGTGGATCTCCGTCGAGCAGGTTGTAACCAGGCCATGAAGGGTGCAATCGTTGCCTTTGCAATCGTTGCCTCTGGAAGGAATCCCTTTGGGTTACTTTTTTTTCATGGCTCACATCTATCGCAGTCTGTGGTGCTTGAGGATTTCCAGGGTTGCATGCTGACATGAGTTTCTCATGACAGAATTTTGAGAATTTTTGTTTTTCACCCAGTGAATCACAGCACGCTCAGTCATAGTTTCTACTATTGCTGCTGCGGCCACCATGAATTGCCCCATCACAACCATGGCACCTGCTTCTTTTGCTACTCACAAATTACAAGTACCGTACATCAACATACCACCATGTGTGGAAGCCATCGTCGGTTCACGGTTTCCAAACCAAGCAGTGGCCTTCACGTACCAAGTTGCTAGGGATTACCACCTGATAAACCCACAGCATCCAATAGCTGTCAACTAAGAATCATCCCCGACCACTTCCATCAGGAATGCAGTCGCTGGAGCCGTGCGCGCCTGAGAATGGGTTGACGCGCGTTCTTATGACCAGACCATTGGATATGGCTATTTCCAACCAAGATGCGGCTCAACCAACCACCAAGATGCGGAGAAACAGGCCAACAAGCTAAAGATTGCCCAACAAAAACATAGGAAACCCGAACAACGATGGTGCAACACTTGGATCAAATGAACCAATGCTATGGGAACTTCTAGTATAGCCATATGTATTTCTATATGCTATGCATCTCAGTAAATATATTCAGATATAAATATATTCATGTTTTGAAAAAGGATATATTTATTTCTTATGCATTTTCTAGATATATATTTATATTTCTGTACCTCTATATACGCATTCATTTTTACATATTTTTATGTATATATAGAGAGAGAGAGATTGTTCTTTATTTATATTCATATTTTATATCTAGATTTAAATTTACATATATCAATAATTGCAAGTTGGACTGCTACCAAGCCTAGACAGGGTGTGTCCAACCAACATGATGCGGGCACCCAAAGCGCATGGAAATGCCAACCAACCGAGAGTATTGGTCACGCAAACAAATATCCCAGCAAAATTCACTAGCTGTGAACATCAGAATAGCGATTTTTTTTGAACGAAGACAGGAATAGAGAAAGGCCTCTCAGGCCCAGTGGCGCATCGGTCTATCCAGGATGGATCCACACATCCTGTCCCTGCACGTCAGGTGGCCCATCCTGTGGGTGGCTTCTTAGATTTCCTCACTGCGGCCAGTCGCGGATGGACTGAGCAGCCAAGCATCGTTTCTTGGTGCAAAGAAGTGGGGCAAGGCGACTTCGCTCATGCCCGGGGAACATCGCTGATTTCAAGCAAGAAACGCTGATCATTGCAAAAAGCCACCTGAAAGTCATTAGTTACAGCAGTAACAAGCCACCCCAGAGTTTGGCGGAACTTGTTGAGCGACGCACCATTTGCCCACAGTAAATTGCTAAATTGCCAGGTGATGTTTGGTTTCTGCCCTACTAGGGGCCCTCTGGCAGCATCCATTCGTGCTTAAGAATGATCATTTTAACAGGTCAGTTTTGGGGATGCCGAAGGAAGTTGGAAAAAGACATGACCGAACGATTGGAATATTTAGTCTTTCCCAGCCATGTCCTGAAAACCCACCTAAGCAGTACTCCAACCATTGGATCTTTGTCATTTTTTTCGTTCTTTTTGCAGCTCGCCGATGATGCCCTGAGGTGTGCTACTTATTTTTTCAATCAGGTTCTACTAGGCATGCCTTTCCTTGTTGGATATTGACCGTAGCGCCCTTTTCATTGTTGTTTGGGTCAAGTGGGTCGTGACTCTCGTAGTGCCTGTCGTTGTTCCATGTGTTTTCCCTATGTTGGGTTGCTTCTACTCCTTCCGCTCTCCATTGCCCCGGTGAGGCTTCTCAACGCCCTGCAGACTCTCAGGCTGGAACTCTGATTGCAAGGATCCCATGAAGCGATGGCTGCGACCAACATTTTTCTACAGGTAGAGAAATCTTCGTGTACAAAATTCGCAAGAACTTATAGTCATACTTTGCAATGGGAAGGCTTCCCAACACCACAGCATATGTCAGCCCATATGGCTGAGGGAGAACGCAGTACTCATTCATTCATTTTGATTTTCTCATCTTTTCTCTTGTATCGAAGAAGTAGCTGAAATATGATCAGAGTCAAGATGAGCATCGGCAAACGGTATCCGAAAGTATGAGCCTCCCTGATGCGCCTATCCTGTTGGACTTCAGGAATAGCCATAGAGCCGCATTATGGGGGCGGCAAAGAGGTGTGAATTTAGGAAGGGAGGCCACAACAATGCACTAGATGATGGTTAGTTGGTATTGTTTGACTGTTAGATCTCGGGTAAACCGCTAGAGGAGGAGACTCAACAGTAACCAACAACCAGTGAGCAGGTCCGCAGCACAAGTCTTCAATAAGGGACAGTCATCAACCCACCAACAGAAATGTATGTATGTAAATTTGTTTCTGTCTGTCCATAAATATATACTTTTTGATTTCTATATGTATTTATAGATATATATATATATATATATATATGTGATCCTTCATGATGAATCCCTCCAATTGGTGATCGACCACACCCGCCTGGGCTCATGCATTGTCATCACGAATCTTTCAGGGGAAGGTGGAGTGTATTCTGAGCCATTGACATGTGATAATTCATCCAAGTGGTAACCTCCCCACTGCTTGGTTGTTGCTTGTTGTCTCCTACTGTCAGTACCACGCATCATTCACCATGATCAACCATGATCCACAACTCCTACCATGATCAAACACATCGAATCAACCAGGTTCTGCTGTGAAGCAAAGTGAATCAACCAACTGCACCAAGCTGATGGGCCACAAGATTGCTGTTGCTTAGAGATCCACGAGTTGTTTGTTTCAACTAATGGGCCACTACCTTTTGTTCCAGGGAAAAGTCATGGCAAACTTCCTTCTGTTCCAAGGAAAATCAGTCGTCCATGACTTTTTGTTCCAAGGAAAAGTTATGGTCCTTTACCTTCTGTTCCAAGAAAGAGTGTTCCGAGAAAGTGGTCCACTACCTTCTGTTCGGGGAAGAGTAGTGGTCCATTACTTTTTGTTCTAAGGGAAAAGTAGTGGTCCATTACCTTTTGGGCCAAAGGGGTTGTCTCTGATTGTCAGTTCGTGTCAACGGCATTCACCATGAAAAGCATGATCAGGACTGCTACCATGATCAATCACTTTTCATCAACCATGATTTGCTCTGAAGCCACGTGAATCAACCATCGCACGGCATCAAGCTGCTGTGCCACAATCATCTCGACTTCAACCCTGGACACAAATCGTATCACACGTATTCCAAGATCATGAATATAGATTTTTTTAATACTGGCTCTATTTGATTTTTTGTTTGGAAACATATGGTTCTTCGTTTGTCCATCTATTCATGGCTACACTGATGGATAGAACTACACCCACGCAATCTGCGGATAGAAATTGTGTGTGATATGATCAAATTCAAAGGAAACTACAAACTGACTGGTCCTGTCTATTCCTCATGTCTATTCCTCACGTGTGGAAGTCACAGTCACCAGCTGGAAGGGCCACCGTGTCACAGGCATGTTTGGTCTTTTGGCCACTGCGGGGATCGCCTGATTCCTCTCCTGCCAAATACTACCAATGTTGCCAGGCTGGGAAGGGGCTGTAGTTGACCAACTGATGAGCGAAATCCTACCTTGAACAAGGGAGCGACGTCCGCAGGTTCAAAAGATGATGCAAAAAGAGTACTTGCTTTAAGGATGCAAAAAGAGGTAATGTTCATAATCAAGTTTGGGAATGTTTGGGAAGCATTCTGAATTGAGCCATGGGAACAGAACTGCGTAGATGGTTTGAAGATCAACTAGGCTTCGTGGTGTAACGACTAGCTGTGTGCTAGAAATTTGCTAGGTTTTTCACCGTGGTTGCGGAGAACCTGAAAAATGTTGGCTTTTGGCTCTGAAGGTCTCTATTTTGAGACATCGTTGTCCTTTTTTTAGTTTGGGACCGTCGACGATGTACCCCGCAAGAGCCCAAATTTGAACGTGATCACAACAGGGCTTGGGGAAGTGCCATCATTGGTGACCCTGTGACTGACCAAGCTGTCAGTCTTGTTCACGAAGCTAGCTCCATGTGGTAAATCCTAGCCCAGTTCGGGTGAGCAGGAGGCAATGATCCACTTTTTCTATTCCAATCCACTTTTTTTCACTCAGATGCCATGGTCAGTTCACCTTGCTGTTGGTTGTTCTTGTTGTTCTGGTTTTTCTTCTTGTTCTTGTTCTTATTTTTATTCTTATTTTTATTCTTCTTCGTTCTTGTTCGTTTTTCTCTTCTTCTCCTCCTGCTTCGTCTTCTTCTTCTTCTTCTTCTTCTTCTTCTTCTTCTTCTTCTTCTTCTTCTTCTTCTTCTTCTTCTTCTTCTTGTCGTTGTTGTTGTTGCTTACCATGACTGTTCTACAGGTGTATACAAACTAAACAATGTGGATGGAGTCAAACAATTGTCAGCATATCGGCTGATCATCGTGGTTGGTGATTGCTAGTGACATGAAGTTGTGATAGTGGTTGTAAAGCATCATTGAGCCATTAGTTCCCATTGTGATTCATCTACAAGTAGTTCCCGCACGAGGCGGAGGCGGAAGTTTCCAAAACTTATAAGTGCATATAGAAAAAAAACATTTGAGCCTATAGAATGGCGGTCAAGGTCCAAGACTTCTCCAAGATCAATTGAAACAGCCCTGACAGTGCGGAATGCGATCCCAGAGGAGCTCCATGTGCACCAAATGCCACGCCTGTCACGCAAAGTCAAGATCCAAGACCTCTCCAAGATCAGTTGAAACAGCCCTGACAGTGCGGAGAGCGATCCCAGAGGAGCTCCATGTGCACCAAATGCCACGCCTGCCACGCAAAGTCAAGATCCAAGTCATCTGCGAGATGAGCTGAAACAGCCCTGACAGTGCGGAGAGCGATCCATGAGCAGCTCCATGTGCACCAAATGCCACGCCTGCCACGCAAAGTCAAGATCCAAATCATGTGCAGATTGACTTGAAACAGCCCTGACAGTGCGGAGAGCGATCCCAGAGGAGCTCCATGTGCACCAAATGCCACGCCTGCCACACAAAGTCAACATAGAGACGTGCAGAAGTCGATTTTTTGGCAACAGTCATAGGAAACACTCCGAACCAAATCCGAACCAAATCCGAACTAAACCGAGACCGTCTGGGACCCGTCCGTTCGACAAGGCTAGTTTCCCGATCAAGTCGACAACGTTTTTCACGAAAAAACCCATGGTTTCGTGACAAATCCAATGATCAAAAACGCATTTCGTGCGAGACTTCCTCCATGTTTTGAACTTCCAAGATCATCGACATGCTGAAAGTACCACACCTGTCACACAAAGTCAAGATCCAAGTCATCTGCAAGATGAGTTGAAACAGCCCTGACAGTGCGGAGAGCGATCCATGAGCAGCTCCATGTGCACCAAATGCCACGCCTGCCACGCAAAGTCAAGATCGAAGTCATGTGCAGATTGAGTTGAAACAGCCCTGACAGTGCGGAGAGCGATCCCAGAGGAGCTCCATGTGCACCAAATGCCACGCCTGCCACACAAAGTCAACATAGAGACGTGCAGAAGTCGATTTTTTGGCAACAGTCATAGGAAACACTCCGAACCAAATCCGAACTAAACCGAGACCGTCTGGGACCCGTCCGTTCGACAAGGCTAGTTTCCCGATCAAGTCGACAACGTTTTTCACGAAAAAACCCATGGTTTCGTGACAAATCCAATGATCAAAAACGCATTTCGTGCGAGACTTCCTCCATGTTTTGAACTTCAAACATCATCGACTTCTCAAAGTACCACACCTGTCACACAAAGTCAAGATCCAAGTCATCTGCAAGATGAGTTGAAACAGCCCTGACAGTGCGGAGAGCGATCCCAAAGGAACTCCAATCGCGCGAAATGCCACGCCTGTCACGCAAAGTCAAGATCCAAGACTTCTCCAAGATCAATTGAAACAGCCCTGACAGTGCGGAATGCGATCCCAGAGGAGCTCCATGTGCACCAAATGCCACGCCTGCCACGCAAAGTCAAGATCCAAGTCATCTGCGAGATGAGCAGAAACAGCCCTGACAGTGCGGAGAGCGATCCCAGAGGAGCTCCATGTGCACCAAATGCCACGCCTGCCACGCAAAGTCAAGATCCAAGTCATCTGCGAGATGAGCTGAAACAGCCCTGACAGTGCGGAGAGCGATCCATGAGCAGCTCCATGTGCACCAAATGCCACGCCTGCCACGCAAAGTCAAGATCCAAATCATGTGCAGATTGACTTGAAACAGCCCTGACAGTGCGGAGAGCGATCCCAGAGGAGCTCCATGTGCACCAAATGCCACGCCTGCCACACAAAGTCAACATAGAGACGTGCAGAAGTCGATTTTTTGGCAACAGTCATAGGAAACACTCCGAACCAAATCCGAACTAAACCGAGACCGTCTGGGACCCGTCCGTTCGACAAGGCTAGTTTCCCGATCAAGTCGACAACGTTTTTCACGAAAAAACCCATGGTTTCGTGACAAATCCAATGATCAAAAACGCATTTCGTGCGAGACTTCCTCCATGTTTTGAACTTCCAAGATCATCGACATGCTGAAAGTACCACACCTGTCACACAAAGTCAAGATCCAAGTCATCTGCAAGATGAGTTGAAACAGCCCTGACAGTGCGGAGAGCGTCACGCAAAGTCAAGATCTATTCCTTTTGAGATCTATTTCTTTTGAGATCTATTCCTTTTGAGATCTATTTCTTTTGAGATCTATTCCTTTTGAGATCTATTTCTTTTGAGATCTATTCCTTTTGAGATCTATTTCTTTTGAGATCTATTCCTTTTGAGATCTATTTCTTTTGAGATCTATTTCTTTTGAGATCTATTTCTTTTGAGATCTATTCCTTTTGAGATCTATTTCTTTTGAGATCTATTCCTTTTGAGATCTATTTCTTTTGAGATCTATTCCTTTTGAGATCTATTTCTTTTGAGATCTATTCCTTTTGAGATCTATTTCTTTTGAGATCTATTCCTTTTGAGATCTATTTCTTTTGAGATCTATTCCTTTTGAGATCTATTTCTTTTGAGATCTATTTCTTTTGAGATCTATTCCTTTTGAGATCTATTTCTTTTGAGATCTATTCCTTTTGAGATCTATTTCTTTTGAGATCTATTCCTTTTGAGATCTATTTCTTTTGAGATCTATTCCTTTTGAGATCTATTTCTTTTGAGATCTATTCCTTTTGAGATCTATTTCTTTTGAGATCTATTTCTTTTGAGATCTATTTCTTTTGAGATCTATTTCTTTTGAGATCTATTTCTTTTGAGATCTATTCCTTTTGAGATCTATTCCTTTTGAGATCTATTTCTTTTGAGATCTATTTCTTTTGAGATCTATTCCTTTTGAGATCTATTCCTTTTGAGATCTATTTCTTTTGAGATCTATTCCTTTTGAGATCTATTTCTTTTGAGATCTATTCCTTTTGAGATCTATTTCTTTTGAGATCGATTTCTTTTGAGATCTATTTCTTTTGAGATCTATTCCTTTTGAGATCTATTCCTTTTGAGATCTATTTCTTTTGAGATCTATTTCTTTTGAGATCTATTCCTTTTGAGATCTATTCCTTTTGAGATCTATTTCTTTGGAGATCTATTTCTTTTGAGATCTATTTCTTTTGAGATGTATTTCTTTTGAGATCTATTCCTTTTGAGATCTTTTTCCTTTGGAGATGTATTTCTTTTGAGATGTATTTCTTTTGAGATCTATTTGTTTTGAGATCTATTTCTTTTGAGATGTATTTCTTTTGAGATCTATTCCTTTTGAGATCTATTTCTTTTGAGATCTTTTCAAATCTTCGTAACACGGAAGTTCCGCACTTCGTAACTAAACTTCCTTTGATTAGCCATCAATGTTTGCCCTTGGAGTCTCGCTGATGTGTGCACACATGTATACATCTATCCATCAACCTCTCTATTCATTGTTTCATTTGTTGCATTTCTTTACCACGTAAATAGGTTCTTTCTGTACATGTCATGCACACTCCTATCGCTATTTGCTAAGCACAAGCTGTTCTTCTACTTCGTGGCTTCAGGCCCCACCTTTGGATGCAATCCTTTTTTGGAGCCCCAGATGTGAGTTGGTGTGAAGCTCAGCGTTGGTTCGAGGAGGTTATAGTACTGCAGAAGTGCTATCCAAAACTGAGAAAACCCATTGATTTTATTGTGTTACTATCCAACCCAAAGTTTGAGGATGTTGTTTGATTGTTCCATTCTAATTAATTGGTTCTTGTTGCTGGTTTTTCAGCTGCTTTTCTTCAGGATGGCCCACCTGTATCGTGGGACCGGATTGCCAGAGCTGGGCTTATCCCAAGGCCAATAACATTGTGTGGCATCAACAGCAAGCCATGGAGTCAGTGAGAAGTTTCTGCTAGCATCAAAATGCGATCCCCAAACTCTGCCCCAAAGTCATCACGAATGTTCGTGCCAAAAGATGGCATTACCTCATCATGTTTTGACCCCAAAGCCACATTGACGTGAGGAAATAGTATCACAAACCATGGTGAACGTGCCAACACACAACGAACACACTCACCTAGGCTCCACAACCCAACAGAAGGTGACAGAACCGGGGACAGAAGTGTCGCTCAGGTTTGCTTAGATGGAGAGGCGACGCTTCCCGAGCCAAACCTGCGATTGCTACCAGCTGGAGTGTGGCACCTAGGGCACAGACAGATCCATGATGGCTGCTGATGGTTGACAACAGCTGATTAGTCATGCGCCATGGTGATTAATAGATGTTCAATGATTGAAAATCATGGTTTGCTTATGAAATTCTGGTGCTGGTCCCAGTGCCAGCTTTCCAAGTCATTGGATTGCCTGAACATGGCTTCATTTCTTGAACACTATACGCCACCACATCGTTTGAGCATACAAAAAGATTGTCATTTGTAGTTCAGACATGTGGCAAGCCAGCAAAGATTGACATCTGAAATGATCGAATTGTAGGATCGTCCGTTCACTACCCGCAATCCCTCTGCCTTTGCTTCACGTCACCCACATGATGACTGGTCAGTAGTTGCAATTGCGAATGTCATCTGTCGCACAACAACTCCTCAACGCACCATCATGAACAAGTTGCGTGTGGTAAGTTCAGCTGTGAGTAGACCGCCTTTTTTGGATGCTGGCTCACCAGCTATCATCATCAAGCATTAAGCATTGCCATTCTAAACTGTCATTGGCTCATTAACCATGAAAGAATACCATTGTGAGTCAGCTTGTACGCCCACGGGCTAGATACCAATATTCACCACCTGAACTGTCACCAGTTCATTCACCAGCTTATCAACAATGATGTACCGTCCAATCAAGTTGACATGAACCATTACCAGGGATTTCAAGTAGCATTCACTATCATGAGTCAGCTACTGATCAGCTACTCACAAGTTGCTTCGACCATCTTCACCATCTACTAATCAGCTATGAATCATCATTCACCAATTATAAACCATCACTTACCCCTTATCCTCAACATATCATTGACCCTCATCAACCAGGAAATTCTCCCAGGTGCTTCTGACCACACAGCAGCTCCACGTTTTGGTGGACGGCGACACTGCGGTGCTGAAGCTGCCTGAGCTGCGTGCTGTGGAAGCGACGGAGCCGTGCCTCGGGTGCAGCCCAAGTGGCTGGTGGGGGATCCATGGGGATCCATGGTGATGTGATGGCAGGGTGAAGCTGTTGAAGGGATGGTAGGTTAAGGCTTCACGTAAAGAGGATTGATGGCAGGGTGTTTACACCCAACATCAACAAGAATAAGGACAAGACTTGAAACTAACAACAAGAACAATACTGACGACAACAACAACAACAACAACAACAACAACAACAACAACAACATCGTTGGTGATCATGGTTGATGGTCAACGATGATTGAACGATGCTTGAACAGACCTGGTGAACATAAAGAGGGCCAAACGCCCAATATGATTGAACTTATTTACATCAATAAAAAGCTTGTAAGTGACAAGAGAAGGAAGAATGTTTCATCTCATTCTACCAATTAACTTAGCTACTAGCTAAGAGAATCATCTCGATACAGGTATTTACGAAGAATGTTTTGCTGATGTCATTTTTGCCTGCCGGTCTGCTGAGCATCGAGCTTCAATTATGCTCAGGTGTGGCCCGGAAAATATTTGCATTTCCAACCCTTGACAATACTCAAAAAATTCGTGAAGGCCAGCGTGGTGTACATCCAAAAGTGGGCCCACCCCAACCTTCTGAGTATTTTTGTGGATGGAAATACTTCGCCAAATGGAGTTATTTCATCCTTACCGGCTCAGACAATTCGGACTTGGAAAGGACTCTTTGTACTTGACCTGGGAAACAAAGCTTCTTGAATCGCCACGGATCGTCAGGACACGCATTCTTGCCTGCGAGTTTGGTCCCATGTCCCAACACCCCAGTAAGGTCTTGGTAGCATCTCCTTGAAAAAACGGAGCTCCTAGGTGTCCTCAGACACCCAATCTCTGGGCAACTGTCAGATATTTAGTCTCAACCATGGAGTTCCCTGGTTCCCACCCCAGGCTGCTTTCAAGCACGAAGACCTAGGGTAAAGACGCTCAAAACAATTTGATGCCTTTCTTATATTCCTTTGCTTTCACCCCCGGCCTTGTATTGTTGTTCCAAGGTCGGCACTGGTTACAGTGAGTTCAGCCTTGGGTATATGGCAACTTCATGTGCGCTGTGAACACGAGAGACATGAACTTCTGCATTTGTTGAGGCTGGCCGTCGGGATGTGTTGGAATTGGGGGCCTTGTGAGTGGTGAAGACCGGTGGACTTAAGCTGATGAAAAATAGAGTGTTGGACTTTTGCAGCATGCCCGTGCAAGGTGACTTTCTGTCACAACAGGCACTAAAGAATGAATGATTTTGCCACTGACCAGGCAAGAAAACCATGAGCATCATTTCACTTGCCTATGATAAGATGTCAACTCTAGCTACCACAAAATGGATACGCTTTGACGGGCAGCAATCAGAAATGCATCGCTTCGCACCTGCTGGATGTTTGCCCAGAAAGATCTTGAGGATTTCCACCAAACATGGGGACGGGAGCCATCCCTTCGTTGTGCCAATGCGTGTGAGAAAGAACACTTCAGTGGCCAAAGCTCCAATCTTGTGACCAAACAGGATGACTGTACAGATTTCAGTCAAGGCATGTGTCATATCCAGCAAAAGCGCAAGAACGCGTCAAGTTCAATGTCCAGACTGACGGCCTCTATGCTTTCACACGGGAAGCAATCATGTTGAAGCATCCTTTCTTGGAATGGCTTAAAGATCCCAGTATTGCATGTCCTTGGGAGTGCATCGAGAAAAATCGTTCATGAAGGCATTGGGCAAGGCATTGGGCTGCTCAAGAACCCTCCAGAATCGGCAAGGGTACTTACCACTCACCACAACAAAATTGGGACTGCGCGCTGATGGCGTAGCACAACCATTGTGGATTGGAGTTCTTCCATCCGAAGTTCCATTGATTCACCATGTTTGGCAAACCGTGAATCAATATAATCAATTAGAACAAGGGACAACGACGTATTAAGGTAGCAACAATCAACGTGAAATTGCGGGACCAGTTGGTTAAGTATAAGAATTCCAGCCACTTTTCATGCAGAACAAGCCACCGCAACCAATCAACAAGGGGATGCTTTTAGACTCCTTGGGGGATCAGCCCTTTTGGTTCTGATGTCACCTGCCAGGGCACGCCAAAGAGAAAATCAGCGTGAGTCACATGTAATGGAAAAATAATAGTAATTTTTATTTATTTAATAAGATATTCTTAGTTATACTAATATCTGTCTTTAACATTTTAAAAATTAGAAATATTTTGAAATATAGAAATTAAATTGGTATAAAACCCATATGAAAATTTTAAAGCTAAAAATAATAATATTTTTATTTAGATTATATAATTTATATAAATATTTAAAAAAATTTAAAAATAATATATTTAATATATAATATTTTTTTAAAAATAAAATATATTATAATAAAATATAGTTTAATTAATTTATATTTATAA
>VSDK01027374.1:26942-63654 GCA_009767595.1 Symbiodinium kawagutii
ATTTTATATAATAATTTTATTTTGAAAAAAAAAAAATTAATTAATATTATATTTTAAATTTAATAAATTAAAAAATAAAGTTATTTTTATTCGATAGTTTCGTCCCCGCGACGATTTTTGTGTCTGTCGGCACTTTTTAAAATTCACAAATTAAATAATCGAGGAAATTTCACAGGATAGTTTTGTCCCCGCGATGATCTCTGTTACGGTCGGTATTTTTTAAACTTCAGAAATTAAATAATGGAGGAAGTTTCACATAATAGCTTCGACCCCGGGACAAACTCTGTGACTGCTGTTATTTTTCGAAATTTTCAAATTCAAAAAATGATGATGAGCACAAAGCTTCGTTTTTATCGTTGCGGATAAGCACGATGACACGAAGTCTCAAATGAAAGCTTCGTTTTGTAATTACGAAAGGTAGCTTTCCGCCGGGCTACCTTGAGTTTCACTATGCGTAGCAAAGAGGTCGGGCTGGCACTCCTTATCTTCCATTTTTTAAGCAAAACCCTCTCCCCTCCGCCCCCTCCCCCCTTCCCGCTCCACCCCTCCTTCCAACAGCAAAACAAACAAAACCACAAAACCAGATAGATGTATTTTGACCATGGTGATCCCTTCGAAATTTTTTTGGTATGATGAAAGGTCGATGACGAACGATGTTTGTTAATTGATCAATGATGAATGATGGAGACGATGATGATTGATTGATGGATTGGTTGATTGCTGGGTTGGTTGGTTGATTGATTGAATGATTGATTGATTCATTCATTCATTCATTGATTGTGGTTGATTGACTGATACATAGATAGATAGATTGATTGATTGATTGACTGAGTGATTGCTTGGTTGCTTGGTTGATTGATTGATTGATTCATTGACTGATTGGTTGATTGATTGATTGACTGATTGACTGCTTGGTTATTTTTTATTTGATTGGTTGTGATTGCTTGATTAATGATGCTGGTCATGATGATCAATGAACCAGCGCCGAACCATGGTAACGATGATGATGAGGAGGAGGAAGATGCTGATGGCGATGACGATGATGGTGATGCTAATCATGACCGGTGATGCTGGTGATAATGAAATCATAATGGTGACGATGAAAAAATAATAATGATGACGATGATGATTAGGATGATGATGCTGATCGTGAGTGATGCGATAATAATGACAACTGCAATGATAATGGCATTGACAATGATGCAGGTGGTCATGATGATGCAATTGGTTTCGACAATAATCATGACGGACAATGATTGCGACGATGATCGTGTTGCATTATTGAAAATGGTCATAGGATGGTGATGGTAATCAAATGTGATGTTGGTAATGACATAGTGTTGTTGCATTGCCGCCGCCCTTCAAGTCACAAATTCAAAGTGTTTGTGACGAAAAACAATGGTCATACTTGATATTTAATGTGGACTGGTAGTTGTTGAATGCAAGATGCCACATAATTGCTGATGATGATTGTTATGATCATGATGCTGAGGATATTAATCATGATGATGATGAAATCATGAGATGGCAGCGATGAAGAAAACATTGATAATGATGATGATGGTTTTCCATTTTGCCTTTGGGCGCGGCTCCGCACTCTGTTGCGGATGTTTGCTGATCGATTTTTGTGATGAAGCTGCCCATTTCGTGCTGGTGGCTCCAAAAGATGTAGTCTGGCGGCTAACATTGCTACACCGGCTGCTTCCTGATGAAGTGATGATGATGACATGCTAATAATGATGACGTTGTTCTTGGTGATGCTGGCCACAAGTTTGGCCCTTGACAGTGATGAAATTGAAGACGACAATTTTTGATGCTGCTTGACTTTTGCTGATGTTTTTCCATTTTTGGTGTTCCAAATGTATTAATCTAAAGGTTTTTTGCTGGTCGGTGTTTTCCTTCCTGTCGTGTTTTGTTTGTTTTCTCCGCCATATTTTTTCTTCGTGTTTGTTCCCCTTTTTTCCAGGGTTTCCTTGAGGATTTCTGCTGGCTTTTGTCATTGGAGTGTTTTGGTTTTCCATGTTCTGTTTTTGCAGTGTTTTGTTTGATTTTTTCGTTCCGGTTGTGGAGTTTTCAAAAACCAAACACAAAAATTCAAAATTTGAATGCGCGAAGGCGCTGCCAACAGTTATCTAAAATTGTCGAAAAATGCACGCGCTAGGAGAAGCCTTACTTAATCAACGCTGGCCCACACAACATCTAGAAAAAGGCATTTTACAAAAACACACCATGACACCGCAGACCGAAACACCAGCATGAAAATAACACCAGATGCGCACACACAGATTGGACTGCACTGCCAGCAACAAAATTCCCCCTATCAGCAAGACAATGCAACCCAATACACCAGCTCAAGGTGTAACAAACGAAAAAAATCAATAATGCCATGAACCAACACGAAATTTTGTCACCGTGCAAAAACAGGCAATCAAAACACCAACCCCTCGGAAAAAAATCAACAGCACAGGAACAGTTTCGCCTGCCAATTCATGGCCCAGAAAAAGCAGCCCACAAGAAAACCAACAGATGGGCATGACTCACGCCCTGCTCTTCAATCCTTGGTGGATTTTTTTTTCTCTTTTCTTTCTGCTTTCCTGGAAAAAGTCACGACAAAAGCCCAAGCAATGGAGCCACAAGTGAAAATTGATAACCATTGAAGTTGGAAATTCATGCCCACATTGTGCCTCTGTTGTTTTAGTTGCCTGGGTAATATGTCTGAAAAATTCAACTTCACAATGTTACGAGAGGGTTGATTCACGAAGGATCTCATTGATTGAAGTCACTGGTGGAAAGGGGCCAAATTCACAAGAAGAACGGAAATGACTCCCCAAACACTCCACGCCACAACCAAATACATTGCTCACATGTCCCGATGGTTTTTGATTCAATGAAAACTCCAAAATGGCTCCCTGACCAACGATTGTTGAGACAAAAATTTGGAAAACCAATCTTGTGGCATGGTATGCTTTCAATGGCCTGGGGATTTTTTTTTGATTTTTTTTTGGGGGGAAAATTCCGATATTTTTTTTTTGACGCCCCTGACCAACACTTGAAATGCTTGGGTGTGTGTGAATTGTTTTCCAATTGCCTTGCTTTTTTATGCAATGCTTTGGCAAGGATTTTTGATTAAAAAAAATCATATCCAGCAGTTTTTCCTTTCTCAAAAAGACGAGCACCAATTTTTCGAACTTGTCTGCAATCTTTCTTTCTTTGCAAAAGGCTTAAATATTTTTTGATATTTTTTTTACGAAATAATATTTTGTAATGAATTTTGAAATTTAATAAATTTATATATATTATTAAAATGTGTCATCAATCAATTTTAAATAAACTTGCTCAATATTTCATGATTAATTTGCAATATGAAAGTATAAAAAAAATTGATACGTAAGGAAAAAAAAAAAAAGAAATTTTTTTAAAAAATTTTATTGGAAAAAAATTGAATTTTATGTCTCATCAGATATTGAATAATTTGACAGTAATTAATTATTTCTTTAAATTTAAAAAACATGAATAATTACATTTAATGAAACATTATTGAAAATAAATAATTGTAAAAAAAAATTAATAAATAAAATCCAAAAAAAATAATTAATTCTGAAAAATAATTTCAAAAACAAACATATGAAAGGCAGGCATTTCAAAAGAATATACCAACAATATAAATTGTTGTTATTATTCCTGGGTATGGTTATCAGTATTGTACTAATATATATACTATGCAATCATGGCTGCATCATTTGGGTTATTATTTTGGCCCTATGTGTTTTGGTTGGCTTACTTCGGAATATTATGGTGGTTGCGGCTGGCATGGGCGGTGAGGAGTAATAAAAATAAGTAAAATAAGAAGCCCAGAGGTAAAAAGGCTTAGATGAAGTATTTGGGTTTCTTACGGATCCAAGAATGGAACGAGGGGCGTGTGGTGTTTTATTTGTTGGTTTTTGGTGCGGGTGGCATCTTTCTGGCTGGTAATTTGGCAGAGCGGTACACCTTGTGGTGTTTTTGTGCTGGTTTTTTTTGTTTCTGCGGGTCGGTGTTTTGTTTGCCGGTAATTTTCGCGACTGAATTTTGAGGAAGATTTTTTGTTTACTGTTGTTTTCTCAATTTTCTGTGCAGGCGCTTTAGACGGGCGCTGTTTTAGCTGGTCTGCATTGGTATTTTGTTTATTGCTGTGGCTAGGAGATTTGATTTGCCGGCATGACGGGCCGATAAATTTGCAAGTAAGTGGTGTTTTTGTGACCTGTTTTCTGTTGGTGTTTGGGTCTGTTGGTGCCATGGTTTTTTGGTATTTTTATGGGGGTAATATTTTTTTGGATTTTATTAGGGCTGGGGGTTGGGACTTCTTATAGCTAATGTGTTTTTATTATAATTTTTATTAGTTGGTGTTTTTTGTTTGCCAGTGTCCTTGTCTGCTGGCGGGTGTGCTGGCGGCGTGTTTGTGCGGTAGAATACTGTAGTTCGGTACTGGTATTTTGAAAATTATAGATTTAAAAAATTATATAAAAAAATATGGTAGAAAACAAAAAAATATCCCAAAAGAAAAACGGCAATATCGAGAAAAAACCAAGAAAATGCCCGAAGAAACGAAAATAAATCTAGAGAAAGAATATACTAAAAAACACGGCAGCAAAAAATACGCCGCCACAAAAGCACACCACCAATAAAAAAAAAAGCGAACAATAAAAAAATACCGACAGAGAAATAAATTACCAAATAAACATAAACCAGCAAAAAACGACGAGATAAATTTAAAAACAAAATAAACAAATACCAGCAACAACAAATACCAACAAAAACAAATAGAACCCCAAAAAAGCAAAACAAAAAAATCAATACCATTTAACCATAATTAATTATTATCGACAGGCATCAATATCATTACCGTCAACCACCGAACTTATGACCAACATCACCAGTAACAAAATTATTATTATTATTATTATTATTTTATTATTATTATTCTATTAGGATATAATTAATACTAGACGACGGTTGGCCCGAGAGCGGGAAAGGCAATATTATAGCAGCCTCCAATATACTAATTTAAAAAGACTAACGTTATAAGCCTTGAAATGGATGATGATGATGATGATGATGATGATGCTGATGATGATGATGTCGTTGATGATATCGTTCATGATGTCATTAATGATGATGATGATGATGCTGCTGCTGCTGCTGATGATGATGATAATGTAGCTGCTGCTGAAGAAAAAGATGAATATGATGAGAATGCTGGCGATATGACAGGGCTGAAAGGAAGAAAATGTTGTGGACGGGTTGTTGGACGCAGGTCCCAGATCGCAAAACGTACCAGGCAAAAACGTACCAAGGCAAAACGCGCCAGAGCAAAACGTACCACAGCAAAATTTACCACTGCAAAACATACCAAAGCAAAACGTACCACAGCAAAACGTACCAAAGCAAAACGTACCACCGCAAAACGCACCAAGGCAAAACGTACCAGATCAAAACGTACCAGGAGCAAAACGTACCACCGCAAAACGTACCAAGGCAAAACATACCAGTACAACACAGCAAAACGTACCAGGCACAAACACACTAGAGCAAAACGTACCGCAGCAAAACGTACCAAGAGCAAAAGGTACGACCGCAAAACATACCAAGATCAAACCTACCAAAGCCAAACAGACCAGAGCAAAACGTACCAAGAGCAAAACGTACACGGTACCACACAGCAAAACGTACCAGGCACAAACGCACTAGAGCAAAACGTACCGCAGCAAAACGTACCAAGAGCAAAAGGTACGACCGCAAAACGTACCAAGATCAAACCTACCAAAGCCAAACAGACCAGAGCAAAACGTACCAAGAGCAAAACGTACACGGTACCACACAGCAAAACGTACCAGGCACAAACGCACTAGAGCAAAACGTACCGCAGCAAAACGTACCAAGAGCAAAAGGTACGACCGCAAAACGTACCAAGATCAAACCTACCAAAGCCAAACAGACCAGAGCAAAACGTACCAAGAGCAAAACGTACACGGTACCACACAGCAAAACGTACCAGGCACAAACGCACTAGAGCAAAACGTACCGCAGCAAAACGTACCAAGAGCAAAAGGTACGACCGCAAAACGTACCAAGATCAAACCTACCAAAGCCAAACAGACCAGAGCAAAACGTACCAAGAGCAAAACGTACACGGTACCACACAGCAAAACGTACCAGGCACAAACGCACTAGAGCAAAACGTACCGCAGCAAAACGTACCAAGAGCAAAAGGTACGACCGCAAAACGTACCAAGATCAAACCTACCAAAGCCAAACAGACCAGAGCAAAACGTACCAAGAGCAAAACGTACACGGTACCACACAGCAAAACGTACCAGGCACAAACGCACTAGAGCAAAACGTACCGCAGCAAAACGTACCAAGAGCAAAAGGTACGACCGCAAAACGTACCAAGATCAAACCTACCAAACGTACCAGAGTAAAACGTACACAGGCAAAACGCGCCAAGACAAAACGTACCCAGAGCAAACGTACCACAGCAAAACGTACCAAGATCAAACGTACCACGGCAAAACGTACCAAGATCAAACGTACCAAGAGCAAAACGCACCAGAGCAAAACGTACCAAGAGCAAAACGTACCAAGAGCAAAACGTACCAAGAGCAAAACGTACCAAGAGCAAAACTACCACCGCAAAACGTACCAAGCAAATCAAAACGTACCACAGCAAAATGTACCACAACCTAACGTACCAGACAGCAAAACGCACCAAATCCAAACGTACCACAGCAAACCGTACCACAACCTGACGCACCACAGCAACACGTACCAAATCAAAACGTACCAAATCAAAACGTACCACAGCAAAACGTACCAAGACAAAACGTACCAAGAACCAAGACACAACGTACCAAAGCAAAACGTACCAAGAGCAAAACGTACCAAGAGCAAAACGTACCAAGAGAAAAACGTACCAAAGCAAAAACGTACCAAGAGCAAAACGTACCAAGAGCAAAACGTACCAAGAGCAAAACGTACCAAGAGCAAAACGTACCAAGAGCAAACAAAACATACCAAGAACATCCAAGAACCAAGACACAACGTACCAAAGCAAAACGTACCAATGCAAAACACACTAAGACAAAACGTACCAAGAAGCAGGTCCAAAATCGCAATTTTACCTTAGTTTTCGACGTTCGATGTCGAGAAAACGCGAAGCGGTCACGACTGAGAATTCAAAATCACAATTTCACCTCAGTTTTCGACGTTCGATATCGAGAAAACGCGAAACGGTCACCGGTGACGCTTCACAATCGCAATTTTACCTCAGTTTTTGACGTTCAATGTCGAGAAAACGTCAAACGGTTGCGACCGACACCTCAAAATCGCAATTCTACCTCAGTTTTTGACGTTCAATGTCCAGAAAACGTAAAACGGTCACCGCGGAAAACTCAAAATCGCAATTTTACCTCAGTTTTTGACGTTCAATGTCCAGAAAACGCCAAACGGTCACCGCGGAAAACTCAAAATCGCAATTTTACCTCAGTTTTTGACGTTCAATGTCGAGAAAACGTGAAACGGTCACCGCCGAAAACTCAAAATCGCAATTTTACCTGGTTTTAGACGTCCGAAACGCACGAAACGGCGCACATGTCACGTTTCGTGGCGGTCCGGCGGCACCGCCCCGGCCTTAGAGAGAAGAAGAAAGAAGAGCGAGAGAGAGAAAGATCTGCAGATGTCAGCGTTTGAAGATCTAGATCTGCAGATGTGAGGGTGTGAAGATCTAGATCTGCAGATGTGAGGGTGTGATGATCTAGATCTGCAGATGTGAGGGTGTGAAGATCTAGATCTGCAGATGTGAGGGTGTGATGATCTAGATCTGCAGATGTGAGGGTGTGAAGATCTAGATCTGCAGATGTGAGGGTGTGATGATCTAGATCTGCAGATGTGAGGGTGTGAAGATCTAGATCTGCAGATGTGAGGGTGTGAAGATCTAGATCTGCAGATGTGAGGGTGTGAAGATCTAGATCTGCAGATGTGAGGGTGTGAAGATCTAGATCTGCAGATGTGAAAGTGTGAAGATCTAGATCTGCAGATGTGAAAGTGTGAAGATCTAGATCTGCAGATGTGAGGGTGTGAAGATCTAGATCTGCAGATGTGATGATGTAATGATCTAGATCTGCAGATGTAAGGGTGTGAAGATCTAGATCTGCAGATGTGAAAGTGTGAAGATCTAGATCTGCAGATGTGAGGTTTTGATGATCTAGATCTGCAGATGTGATGATGTGATGATCTAGATCTGCAGATGTGATGATGTGATGATCTAGATCTGCAGATGTGATGATGTGAAGATGTTGATGTGCAGATGTTTATATACGGCTGCTTTTTTACGAAAAACCCTTCGCAAACACTCTCGGGAATAATTATAAATACCTTGTTATTAATCATAAAAAACCATATACCATCATCATCAGACCATCCATACCCTTACAATGTCAGTCAACCATCACATCGTACAGGGTACCTCTTCTGGAGCCACCAATACCAAATCAGTAATTTCATTATTAAAATTAATTAGTAAATATCCACCACGGAATGGCCCCCAGTAAAAAAAATACCAATATTATTATTTTCTTCTTATTATTATTAATATTATTTTTATTACCACTATTTTATAATTTAATTATTATTATTATAAAAATTATTTATATTATTATTATCATAATTATTATTACCAATTATATATTATCTTCCATTTATCAATTACCAATCCATATTATGCATTTAAACATAATCATTATTATTATTATCAATAATTTACCATTTATAACTTCAATAGTGGTAATAATATAATTATACTATATTATTATTAATATTATTTATAACTGTTATTAAAATTAGTATAATTATTATTAATAATCCGATATAATTAAAATTATTACCATTATCATCAATCTTAATTATCATTATAACCAATTACATTATTATTTCCATTTATATTAATATTAATGCCATCATTAGTACTATTGACATTACCATTATATTATACATAATTAATATCATCATAATTATTATAATAATAATAATAATTATTATCCTTATTATTATAATCTATTATAACCAGTATCATTATCATCCTTATCACCATTAATTTTTTCCTTATCATAATTAAAATTCATACCTAAGTAATTAATCGGAGGGGGGGATTTTTCTTAATAAATTAAGGATAAAAATTTCCAATCCGCCTTTTTACTACATAAAATAAAATTCAAAATAACCCTACGAAAAACTACCTTTTATAATACTTAATAAAAAATAATTAATAATTAAATTTTAAAAATTAAAAATAAAAAATTATTAATTAATAATAAAAAAACAATTATTATTACATAAATAAATTATACCCAATAAATATAATAATTTAAATTAAAATTAAATAATAAATTTCCAATTTCCAAAAAATCCAATAATTAATAATTAATAACCAATAATTAATAATAATAAACCAATAACCATAAATACCAACCATCTTAATAACCAATAATTAATACCCAATAATTCATATTTAAAATTTAATTAGTATTATTTAACATTTTATAAAAATTAATTCTTATTAAAAAAAAACTTATATTTAGTAATAAATTTCCATAATTAATAATTAATAACCAATACTTAAAAATTAATAATTATTTTAAAAAAAAACATCAAAAAACAAATACCCATCAACCAACTACCAAAAACTTAATAATCCAAAAATAAATTACAAATAAGAATTTAATCGACAATCAAAACAAATAACATAAATATAATTTATTAATCGAAGGAAATTTAGAAGTCTAATTTCCGACAATATGGACAACCCAGCTAGGGTAGATCGCCTATGCAGATGTGAGAAAGAAGAGATGTGAGAAAGATGAGAGTGCGAGTGCGCCAAAATGTTAGGAAAGTCGCGAAATGCTGTGTTTTGCAAGGTTTTGTGCATCATGAGGGTCCAGAAGGGTACCTCGCTAAAGCGGCGGGTGCGGACCACTGTGGCGGAAGGTGTGTGCAAAAAGCGTTAAAAAACCTAGGCGCGAAGCACATTTGGAAGTCAAAATCGTAAAAACATGTCAGCACCGGAGTACTTTTGCCACATGCAACTGGCAAAATCGTTCAAAAACCTAGGCGCGAAGCACATTTGGAAGTCAAAATCGTAAAAACACTGCATGCTCGGCACACTTTTAGAGGATTCCAGGTTCAAAATCGTTAAAAAACCCAGGCGCCGAGCACATTTGGAAGTCAAAATCATAAAAACACTACATGCTCGGAGCACTTTTAATAACTCATAATTCTCAAAACTGGCACGCTGCCTGCACGCAAAGCAAATTTTTAAGATAAAATCTTGTATTAAAATAAAAATTATAATTTTACTAGCGTTTCGGGCCACTTTTCGGAGATATCATATGAGCATGAAAATTGGCACGCCGCCTGCGCGCGAAGCACATTCTCACGTCCAAAGTCGCAACAACTCGTGGTTTTTAACAAGTTTTAAAAGTTACATGTCCGAAAAAGTGTATGCGGCCAGGGCGAGAAGTACATTTTAAAGTAAATATATCAAAATACAGCATAATTTTTTAATACTTTTTATATACAGGAAACAAAAATTAAAAAATACTTACGTTTTACATTACTTTTCATAATTTATGTGGCCAAAATATACACAATATTTGTACGCCAAGCATATTTGCAGGTTAAAAATAGCAAAACACTTAATTATCGGAATACCTTTAGAAGGTCCAATTATCAAAAGTAGCCAAGTACCTAAATATAAAATATTTTATAATCGAAATATATTTAAAAGCTAAATAAATAAATAGACGAAAAATGGCTAGACAAAGAGGTAGCCAGATAGATCAATAAGTTAATAATCAGATCGATAGGTGGCTAAATAGATAGTCAGATATATAGATATATCGATAAATAAATAGATAGATAGATAAATAAATAGATAAATAAAGAGATAGATAAATAAAATAGATAAAATAGACAGATAATTGGATAGCTGGATTCAGATGGCTAGAAAGGTCGATAGATAGACAAATAGGTAAATAAAATAAGAGTCAGGTAGAAAAGTAGATAAATAGTCAGGTAGATAGACAGAAAGATAAACAGATGGATATATAGATAATCAAACAAATAATTTAGTAAATAAATAAACAGATAAATAAATAGGTAGAAAGATAAATAGATAGATAGGTAAATAAATAGATATATAGACAGAAAAAAAATAAAAAAGATAGTAAGGTAAATAAAAAGAGAAGTACATAAATAAATAGATAAATAAATTGGTCATTAAATATATAAATAGGTCGACAGTCAGATAAACAAAAAGAAAATTAATCCACTAATAGAAAGATAGCTAAACAGATAGGCTGTCAATCAAGTGGCCAGATCGATGCTTACATTAGTAGGAAGTCAGGCCCAAATAATGTTTAGTTCTCGGATCCCTCGGACAATTAATTACCGCAACCACAACTACACACTCCTATAGTACTCCTATCTTAAAAACTTCCGCCACCGCCTTATGCGGTATTACTGGTATATATAAAAATTTTTTAAAAAAAATAATTTATATATTAATATTTTATTTTCTTAATTTTAATTAATTTAAAGAAAAAAATAAAAAATATTATTATCTAGATATAATTTTTACTTAATTTTTAATTTTACATAAATAAATATCCTAAAAAAATTAAATAATAAATATTTTTATAAATATAATTATATAAACTAAATTAAAAAATAATATTTTTTTAAAAGATAAATTAATTTATACATAATATCTATTATATAGTAATATAAGATAATTTTCAGTATGATATATCTATTTTAAGGCTTTCAGATTAAATATCTTTTGGCATTTCATGTTGCAATTTGCCTGGATGCCGATTTCTGAAAAACAAACATCTTAGGTGTGTCCCATTTGTGCCTTGGAGCTGCTCGGCAAGGCGTTGTAGGCTTTGACAACCTCAGTTTGACGAGGAAATGAAGATATGAACAAGTTTGACAATAGGAAAGTTTGACAACATGCAAAAGTTTGACGGCAAAGTTCAAGAAAACTCTGAAAATCTCTGTGTTAAAGGTCCCAGCGTTGCTGGCCCAGCTCCGAGCATGGCTCTCCTGCAACAGAAAGAACTTTGAGCTTCGCCCAATGCTGGCGTCAGTGTGCCTGGAAGCCGCGAGGCCCTCGGATTCTTCACGTGTGCGGCCACTACCTCGCCGGAAGGCTTTCGCAATGAGAGTTTCTCATGTCACTTAAGTCATATTCCGTCATTTCCTCTTCCTTTCTGAAACGAGAACATACACATGTCATATTCCCTCACTTCCTCACATGTGTGCAGCGTTGGAGACCATCAACTTCTTCCGAGGCACGATGGATGTTTTCGCTCCTGACGATGGCAACATGAGTCAACATAACAACTTTGTCCCGTACTGACGAGCTCTCCTGCAACCATCTTTTGAAGGAGACCGGCTTCCCACCTGACAGAAAATTGGTGTCACAGCAAACATATGAAATTCCCACCAGCCTGGGAAGATTGTACACCGTTTGGTAAAGATAGGCCTTGGCGCTATGAAAGCTTGCGAAGCTGCCCCTGAATTTGCATCCAAGAAGGCGGCTTGCAGAAGGATCTGACATGCGGCGCGGCCTGCCGTGAAAAATCTTTCATTTGAGTATGCTGAGCGCACACAACGAAGCTCGCTGTTCGGCAATCCAATTGCCTGCTTTCAGCGCTCTGATGGGAATGTTGCCTCCCACAGAAACTGCCGCTCTGCTTTGAAACTCTTCTTCCAAAAGAATATCTTCAAAGGGCTTCAAAGAAGAAAAGTGCTTGAAAAAGTGTTTTGAGCTTCAAAAGTCATCTGCTTGGAAGAGCCAGCCTCTGATTTGAAGGCGCGTTGCTGACATTGGACGGTCGCCTGCCACCCCGACATAAACACGTTCGCACCGAAACAGTTTCAATGGCGCACACTGTGGCCTTGAACCGGTGCTAACTATTCCCCGGTCATCATTGCTGACTCTTGAAGGACGCCTTCCACACACGAGCTGCCAAGACATATTTCCCCCAATGAAACACCGAAAACAGCACCACGATTTCAACACCGGATGGCCTCTGATTTGAAGGCAGGTTGGTACTGGCAGGCAGAAACAAATCAAAGTCTGAAACTCAACACCATTGCATACCATTGCATACCATTGCACACTGTATTTAAGACATTTAGCAGCGAAAAGCCTATTGCCACCAGCACTTTGCTTGGAACCATGCCTGCCGCAGAAAAAACGACGTATCCGACCGTCAAATTTTGAACGTTTAATTGCAGGTGGCTGCCAATGCTCAGACTGGTTTCCGTTGCCTCTGGTTGGTGAGCTGGTTGCTGGCAGTGGCATTGGAAGGGCGTCCGACACCTGGGGTTTTTGAAAACGACATCGAGATGTTGTTGGGTTGTGGCTCGCCCTCGCCTCTGATTCGACAAAGACTGGCTTCCAACTGAGGGACGCCTGCAAAACATAAGCCACCACCAGCCTCGTTCTAATAAATCTGATTTCTTGAGATCTTACATCTCTCCAAGCAAATCAATTTCTTTTATAATTTCTTAAATAAAATAAATAAATCTTTAAATAAAAAAATCTCAAAGAATGTCTTTTCCCAAGAGCTTGGGTGAAGCCCCTTGCCTATTTGATGCAGCGGAGGGCAACGTGCCCGGCAACTCCAAGGGGAGCTCCTAGCAACAGCACGCTACAGCACCACCCTTCACCTTCCAATGCCTTTCTTGCAGAACGAAGTGCAATGTCTGCGGTACTGCAGTTGCTAACATATTTAGCAGTTACCACATTAAGCAACTTGTGACAGCTTTACACTGCTAGAGCCCCCTTGCCTCGAGGGCATCTGTTGTCAGGCTCTCCTAGCAGCGCCCCCAAGACATTTGCAAGAACTTGCCAGAGAGGTGGGGGATGGGGCAAGAAATTCCAACACCAACGGGAAACCCACGTGCGAAACGATCCAAATTCCAAATGTAGCGATTTCCATGTGCATCAGAAAATCACTTAACCCCGGCCTTTGAGCGGATCAAGGCCTTCTCCCAAAATCTCTCGTTGCTTGGCAAAAGCTCCTTGAACTCGAAAGAAATTCACAGCAACCAAAGTTCGACTTCTGCAGCACTTGCGATCCAACAAAGCTAGCAACCATGTCAAGACAGGCATCTGCTGCAGTCATGGCGGAATTCCGTGTAGAGCCATTCTCTTCCACTTGCTGAAACTCTATCCTATTTCACGGTTTGTTGCCACAATCCAAATTGTGATGGTTGATGTTGGCCAAGGATGGATGATTCATCATGGTTAATAATGGTTAATGGTGCTTGATGGTTGATGACGCTCCATGGTCGATGATGGTTCTCGGATGTTCTCAGTGGTACCGAGTCGCTGAATCATTGTGAAGTGCAGAAACTTGCGACGCCTGGCGATGCAAGGTGTTACAGGAGCCGCTCTCTGGGGTCGACGTGAACAAAATGTTGACCATCTCTACACAGGGAACAAAATCAACAAAACCCAAGAAACCAAGGGAAACCAAAGGAAACCAACTTTGAATAATCATTTCATTTGAATAAACTTTTGAATTCAATTAGTATTAGAGCTTCTTGTGCTTTGTCCACTTTGCCTTTGGCGTGCTTCCTTCCACGGGCTTCACTTCACGATTCTCCTGAGGGAACCACCGCACAACTTCCGCAGACTTTCCACCAGGTAAGCTGCCAAGATTCGAATTTCCGGACGAGCTTGTACCGCTGAATGCCAATGCAAAGCAACGCTGTCCTCTTCAGGGAATGAATGAAATCCGAAAATGTGGAACGGACTTCCTTCACTCTTACTGCGCCAAGAACTCTCGGAAAATTTTTTAAAGATTTGACAAGTCAATGTCCAAACTGGGTCGTCGAAAAATTCAAATCGTTGGATGGGATGGCAGTTTGTTCCAAATGCAACACGTATATCTACACATCTACACAACCAAGCAGCTGAAGTAGCAGCCAAGTTTCCCAACCAGGGCCAGTGAAGCAAGAACTATTCCTGGCAGCAAGACGAGGCACAAAAATCATCTGTTCCAAAGTGGCACAAAAGCCGCCTGGAAAAGTTGACAACTGTAAGCACATGAAGTGGTTTCGCCCACCATTCAAACAACCATTATATGCAGGGTAGGGCCTCAGTTAGCAAATGCTTTGACCATTTTCAGCCTAATGTGCAGGGTAGGCCCCTTTTATTTAGGTAAATGCGCATTTATTCCACTGTTTGAATTTGAAGCACATCTCATGACAACTTCATGCTGTTGGACAAGCCTGTGATCGCACCAGGAGAAAGTCCAGCATGTAATTCGTGTACCAGCCTGGGATGAAACCGGGTAGAAACTTCACGAGCGTTTGATTTTCAACAAAGAAATTGTAACAACATTTCTAATTGTGTTCAACGTGAACTCAGTACTGTGTGTGATAATTCGCTCGCGCATCATGTGTTGCACTTACCATTCAAATTTCACTGGGCTACAATCTCAAGTTGGAGCTTCATCTCCGAGTTTAGAGTCTGGAAAGATCTTCACTTCAACTTTCCCTGAAAGATCATCTCCACGTCTAAAGTCTGGAAAGATCTCCACTTTCAAATGCCACAACTTTTTCAAAGTTTAGCTTCGCCTTGTAGCAGAACTCAACGAGGCGCCGACCCTGTTCCCACTGTGGTTTTGAAGGCCCACTCTCCCACCTTCAGAACAGCAGAAAAAAACTGCCAAGTTCTGTTGTTTTAATATGTTTTAATTGTCTAAGAAAACACAGCTCCAATTTTTTGTGAAAGGAAAAATCAACGGTGAATCAAACTTCGCCTGTAGGCCAACAAAGCGATTATTTGCGCGGTCGATGATGGCACCTGCACAGGCACCCTTGCTACTTCTGACATCTCCACAATGTGCAAAGTTGCAGGTACAAGCTGCATCTTTGCGCTGCAACAAACTCATGGATCTCATCTTGAAACGAATCAATTCGTGGAGCCATTGGATCTACGAAAGAAACTCGTTGTGCATCTCCACCTGCTGGAATGGTGATGCTGAACCTGAGAGTCCAAGGACAAGCCCAGGGTGATGTGGGTGGCACTTCCACTTGGGTCGTGAATCTGCGATGGAGGAACCATGGAATCCAGAGGAATCCAAAGGAATCCAATGGTATCCAATATCCAAGGGAATCCATGCCCGAGCCAAGCGATAAACGCAGGAATGGAACTTTCAACGAATACTTCTTGTTTGCGAAAGTCTTTGCATGTTCCCTTGTCACTGCGGCCTTGTCATTACATTTTCTGGTGAACCGACCTTCCGGGTCGATACACGGCTTGGTCCAAGGGACACGGAGTCAGGATCCAATGGTTCTTCACCCAGAGGGATCCGCAGCACTTCCTCAGCGATGACTGAAGTGACTCTTTGATCAAGTTGCAACTCAAATCAATTCAAATCATATCACAACGTTTCCAAAACATCCTTTTTACATTTCTACATTTCTTTCTAGATAAGCTACACAATCTTCACACATGTCTTAGCCTAGCTCGGCCCTCCAGCATGATTCGCAGGACTGTCAACTGCAAAAGCAGCGCTAGGAATGGCACGACTGGATCGTTGGTGTCGGTGCTTTCCATGATC
The DNA here is from genome assembly GCA_009767595.1 of Symbiodinium kawagutii. Lineage (NCBI taxonomy): Eukaryota > Dinophyceae > Suessiales > Symbiodiniaceae > Symbiodinium > Symbiodinium kawagutii. The sequence continues at coordinate 43,622 of VSDK01027374.1, forward strand.
CTTGGCCAAACAAACCATGACGTGCCCCAAGCCATGCCTTCCATTCAAAGCTCTCAGGGTTGTGCAAGGTACGAACCTTAGATGCAGCACTCTGATGATACCAAGCGCAATCTGAAGTTGATAAATACATCTTGTTGACACAGCTTTCATTTGTTCTCTGGTAAATTCAAACTCAGGAAACATATGAGCTATCAATTTTGACCAGCTTTCATGTAATTTCTTAAGTCTTCACAACTCGCCACTCGCAGCCCTCGCAGCCCAGGAACCTTCTCATATTGGTTTGGTCCAGCGTCGGTCAGCAAGCGCCAAAGCTGGGCTTCTGGAAACATCAAATACCACGGTTCGCTCCATGCGACCGTTGCAACCTGTGCCGAGGACCAGTTTCTTTGTTACCGCAACGGGGAACTGCGTGGAAATCCAAAAAGCGGCAACAAAGAAATATCGATTCTGAAATGGGCCCTGCCAAAGCCTCACCGCCCAGGTTCCAAGTTCTCCAAGATTGAAAGGCTTTAAAGGCTAAAGCCATGATGAAAGCCCCGAACAGATTTGAAATGGAAGTCTGAAATTGGCAAATGGTCCTTCTGAATATACATAACGAATATTACATACATGTTGACATGTGTTGCAAACATCTGCAAATGATGCAGAACGCACAGCATGCCCGCAATAGACAGAACATCCGAAGCATACATGTATACAAAAGCCTTCTACAACATACATCAAATAGACCATGTACATTCGATCGATCGATCGATCGGTCGATTGATTCATAGATGTACCAAAATATATATATGTTTCAAAAGTATCACATTAAACCCTTAGTCATGGATTTCGATCCCATCACAAAATACCTGAACAGAACGCTGCGAAAAAGTCTGCCCCATCGTCCCAGCAACTGCTGTGTCCAGCTGCACATCTGCTTCGACCAAAGCAGGAGAGTACTGCAGCACAATAGGTGGAACATTGTCACCTGCAAAGAAAGGAATGGACCATGTTGACGGCAACTCGAGCATCAGTAGATTAAGAACGATCATGTTGAGCAGTGCTCCTCAACCTTCAAATGTTACAAACAATTCAAGGAGTTGTGACCGCCCACGGTTGCAATGAGTTGCTAAAGTTTGTGAGACTTCTCAGATCGGAGTGGTGCTATCGCTGCTTTGTCCGGTTTTTCTTTCTCCCACAATGCTTGTGTTGTCGGCTTCAAGAGTGTTAATCCTTGCCATTGTGAGATTTCTTTCACTTTTTGTACATCCATAGGACACCGGTCCATGTCCCCAATAATGGTTGGGATTTTCAGGCTTGTGACCATGATTGCTGATAGATACGAGTCCTGTATGCAGAAATTCCGACAATGGATGATCGTCGATGATCGTATCTTGTTGTGACTGTAAATTCATCAACTGATCCTTCATCATGCCCCATTGGGTTCACAATATCCTCTTTGAATGATGCATCCATGATGGCATTACACTGTGAGTTCACACCATGAATAAGTTTCAAGAATTCGCGGTACCGTCTCGTTGCCATCTTTCTGTTACATCTTGTGGGTCACGGATCACAGTTCTACAAGGCTCTTCGTCATGCTCTTCTATTCTTCATACAAAAATACAGTTGCAGCTGACTCAAACACAGTCAGAAATAGTTTCTTTCCTCAAACCTTCTTGCCTGGCAATTCAACCGCTTCAATTTTACTACAAGGAGCATGCTGAAGACCGCTCATAAGGCTTTGGAGGACGCTGAAGACCCCTTTGTCATCACTGAGGCTCCTACCGATCAAGACCTGCACGCGAAAGCCAAAACAGAGATTCAACATGTTCACATTGCAGCATTGGGAAGTGCCGGAGGTCACAGAGCTTGGGGCCCTCAAAGTAAAAGGGAACAACTTGAGACTTTCAGGAGTTGACTTTTGATCAAATTGGACGCATCCAAGAATGAAGCCCCTGCAAATCCAAATGCTTTTCTGGTCGACTTTTCGATGGTTTCGAGGCAGTCCAGATTTGGAAAGCTGCATTTCAGTTTCTCGGAACCGTGGTTGTCAAGCCACCTGATGCTTCTACCAAAAATAAACCAATGTCACAATGCATATGTTGGAATGTGAATGAGCTGCTCAATTTAGGAGTGTCCAGGTTGAACATCAAAAAATGATGAAAGCTTGACATGTTGCCATGAGGACACCAGGACATCCGGAAGCCCATCGCACCCGGTGGTTCATCTTCTCCAAACAGGGCGCAGACTCGTCCACACCGATCTGAAGCACACGGTTGTGGTCACTTCATCACTTAATCACTTGGGTCAGACCTAGCCATGACAAATCGTGGTAAGATCAGGTCTGGGATGCTGGGATTGCCTGGAGTCCCAACTTGTTCGGTGCTTCTTTTGGGTCCAGGTGATTTCGCATGGATTTTTTGGTTCGTTGTCTGTGCTATCTCATGACTATGGGTGTCAAGAAATGGCTGAATAAACAGCTGAGGAGATGTGAAAAAGGAAGAAACATTTGAATGGAATCAATCGTGCTCTTCAGAAACCAATCGGTTGTTGTGGCAGTCCGGGATCCCCACCATGGCTCCACGAGAGATGTTCAGCGTGCATTCATAGCCTGGATCGACAAAGAATCGCAGCACAACATACAGCGTTCCACTTGAGGTTCCCAATAAGTTACAATTTTGGAAGCAACCCACCCAGTGCTTGTACTCTTTGTTCTGAAACTATTTTTTGCCAAAAGCTACCGACAAGCAGCTTACCTTTGCACCAACCCTGGCTTAGAGCTCCACGTGCCCAGAACTGTTCTTCACCTCAAAGCTATGATGCTGCCGGAGTGTGCAGTTTGCCATGATGTACTGGCGGATTTCCTCTCTCTGAAATGATTTTTTGAGTTGGGGATGCCGATAGCTTCTGGACGGCCCAATTTGAACCTTGACACAAAAAGTCAGCTTTTGACCCATTTCCAAGTTGAGGTCAAGACCCAGTGGAATTTGTACCATGCGATCACTCAGCTTGACCAGCTTGTTGACGGGAACCTGCAAGACATGGCTTTAGCAAATCCACATCCTTACCATTCCTTACCAACACTAGTCACATTTATTGACAGGGATTTACTATGGACAACAACAATTAAGTTGCATGTGGAACATCTGGTGGATTTGCAGCCCACTTCAATGGATCAGAAATGTTCATTCCCTCATGCACTAGCTCCAATTGATACATGTACTTGGGTATCTCCACATGAGACGCCGAAAGACCCACCCACCCACCCAACCCCTTTAAAACGACCACGGAAGACACCAGGATCCAAGCGACAAAGACACCAGGACCCAAGCGACGGACCAAGGTTCACGCCTGGATAAAGAAGTTGGCTCTGCGGTTCTCTGGCGCTGACATCGGCAAGTACTGGCCCTCCTGCGCTGCCATGCGAACGATCCGGAAATCCAACAGCTTTGATCTTTCGCAGCTGAAGGATTCTCAGGTTTCAACTCAGGTTTTCACACCGTTGAAACCCGGGTGTTTTGATGGTACAGCTGGTGCTGCGATGTCCTCCAGGCTGCAACCGATGAGCCTCAGCTGAATCGATCTGAGGACACTAACAGCTGCGTATCCTAACATCCAAATAATCCTCACGGGATCAAACGAGTCATAGTGCCAAAATGGGCTAAATGAATGACTCGATAGCCAATTTAATCAATGGCACATACATAGCGGTACACCCTGTCCATTCGTTGTTCAGCATACCATTTATGGACGGACTCAAGTCTATCAGCTGATGAGCTCAACCTTCTCGGCGGCTATGCCACCTTATCTTTTGAAGAACAAGGAATTCCCAATGAAATAGAGCATGCTGGGGACGCGGGGATACTAGTGATTTACAAACAATCCCCCAAAAAGTAATCCATCAACATCAGGGTGATGCTGCGATACTTGTACTCCAATTTTGGTGCTATCTCCTTACATTCGCTCGGTTTCCACCCTCAGTGCCACACATTTCGCCCTCAACGGCATCACCGTTGTTTGGAAAGCGCACGGGCTTATCCTCGGTCGTTGCGAAATGATGTGGCTCATGCCCCAATCACCTGCTTAAACCGCTCCCCCATACACAATGCTTGGATGATGAAATTGAAACTCAGCCGCAACAGGTGATTTCAAGTGCTGTGAAATCTGACCTATTGGTGACTTGTTGCCGAGCTGCAAAGGTAATGTTGAGGTCGTAGCTGGTGTCCCATGCGAGAATCCCACCTGGGCACTTGAGCTGTGAGATGCGCCTGGAATCAAAGCCTCAGCTCCGCCCGGGCTCCCACGCCATAGCGGGGACTGATGCTACTGACCCGTGGCACCGGGCAATTCTCCACAGCAAAAGGACCTCGCTGTCGTGGCGGCTCAACGGGGCCGGTGCGGACCGGTGTGACCTCGTCCTAAGGCCGTGGCACCAGGAGCATGGAACACCTGGCAACCACGGCTGGTGGAACTGCCAGCATCTTTGGCCACAACATGACTAGCCAAAATCAAACATCACCCACTAAGCATCATTGAGCACTTGTAAATGGTATAATCATCATTGAACTTTGATAAATTCTTACAATACGCCGTTGCAAGAAGTCATTCATCGCTGTCGCAAAACTTCAGTTGAACGTGCCTGAGGGCCCTGAAGGGGGTGCGAAGCATTCCCCTCGATCCTCGGAGAGTGACTGCGTTAAGCGACGCGAAGAGATGTTCAGCGATCTTGATGGTAAGGGGCAATATTGGGTTGATACATGTTCATAAAATTCTTGGTCAACAATGGCAGTGAATGGGAAGAGGGGTTCATGATCGTGCTTCCGAAGTTTGTCATCGTTTGAAAATTCTTGGCTGTTGATTTACGGAATCTATACACTGCCACAAGATGCTAGTAGGACATAGGGACAGGATCACATTTAACGCTGATGTCTCCGCTGAGCCAACTGTTTGGCCTTGCCCTCCGATGGCGTGTTGAACCAACGTGGTTTCTGCTAAGATCCATGGCGTGTTGGGGTGGCTATGGAGTACCAGCAAATTCATCATGTGCTAAGCCCAATCTCCACAGAATTCAACCCCCTTACTTTATCTTACTTCTACTCCTGTTGCTCCTTGGTTCACTCCAAGAAAATCGGATTGATTCCTATGGCACTTGAGAAGAAAATATGTTGGAAACCTTGAGATTATCAAGCCCAAGGCGGAACTATCAGTCAAAATGTCGCATTGATTTGGAATCTGTTGTTGTTTGGCAGTTTTGGCAGAGAGAGTTTGATTGACAACAAAAGGGTTGAAACTACAGCGTCGAAACGCAACGACCAATGACCATTGTATGACTTGAAAATGAGCTGCCGATGATGAAGCACAAATAGTGGTTGATCATGGTCGATCATAAACAATTCTGAATCATTCTCAAGCATGCGGACTTGGTTGGTCACCATTCTTCAACCATTGTGAAGCATCTATCAATATCAACAACGAAAAGTATTTGACAAGATATAGCCACAAGGGTTCTTGTTGATTTACCAAGCTGCTCGAATAAGCTCCGTTGGCTAGCTGGTCGGGTGGTTGCTTGGTTGATGGTGGCTGCAACCACCACAAGCGGCTGGCATGGTCCGAGGTTCTAAGGTCCAGTTGCACCCTGCACTCATCAAGCTGCAGGCGCAAATCGATAGTGCCTGGTGGTGCCATGCCCGGGTGCCCTGCTGACCAGGTAGGTTCATTAGAACTAAGCAGGATGCATCAGTTGGGAGTGTCTTTTTGCTGACACTTCTAACAGGTGAATCAACTACTGCCAAACCTTTTGGACTCATGAAACACCAGAAGTTTCACTTCTGGACCATCCCTCTGTGCGGATCACCAGGCGTTAAAGTGCATCAAAAAAACCAAACACTTCAGATTCATCCATTCTGATTTGCGTATGGGGAACCCCTCCCCACTTTGTAAAACTTCGTTTGGCAAACCAGTTCTGGACAAAAAATAGGATCCTTGGGAAAGTGGTTGGAATTTCAAGCAAAACACTACCCTTCCCAATCAACAATTGACAAACATCTGCCATCCCTAAAAGCTTGTCGATGCACATTCAGACACAAGTGGTCTTACAACGAACAACGGTGATCAACAAGAACAGTAGTTTCTAGTGGGATACGCATGTTACCACTGGGGGTACTCCTCCTGGTGGTAGTTTCCCTAGTGGGATTGCCCTATCGAATCTATCTACCCGTGACAACAACGTGGTTAGGGATCTGACAGGTGCTTCCAGGTTGAACTATTACCAAGCATTGTGCTGGAAACAAAAAAGCAGCTTGCTCTACGCATCACATGCCATCCAGCCATAGTTTCCAGATCCCCAATCCAGCAGTTGATCTCAAGCCTAGTAGCTCCTAAACAAGCGAATCAGGGCATCCTGAAACGAAAACCCTTTCACAAGCAAGTCAACTCCAAGTCGACCTGTGACGATTTTTCCCACACTTTCTTTGTATCTCATTGCCTTGTTTCTTAGCCCTGACAACTTTTCCCCACTAGCGGTGGGACTGTCCCTGACTGCGACTGGGCATCCGCACCAAGGGACACTCTTTCACAGGGTCTGGAGGACACTCAGGCAGTGTGGGGCCTGGGACTCCCAACATGGGACCCAAGCACTTCCCATGGATGGTCAAACGCCAGTATTGCTCGCATCCCAAGAGTGATCATGGAGGCGGGCTGTCCATCTTCCCTAAATTTTCCTGCTTTTTGCGAATCCAAATTTGACATGACGTACTGACATCTGTGAACTTGATGATTCATTTCCCGCTTGGCAAAATCGTCTGTTGAAAACATGGCGTGCGAAAGGTTGGCTTCCCTTAGATCAACCATTCATGGCCATCTTCCATGTTGAATGCTACTCTTCAACACGTTGTCCTCTCCATTGTCGGCTGGTAAAACCTTCTATTTCTGGTCTCCCCAAAGCCAGACAATAAACGAACCAAGAAACCAACCAATTTTCGACACTGAAAATTCTGCTGTTCTCATTCTGTTTGGGCCACAGACCTGACCAACCCTCAACCGATCAGCAACGCTGAGGATCCAACAGCTTTCGCATCGTGCTTCGAAGGTTGGAGGCGAGGCCACCTGTGGATCGGTGCCCAAAGGAAGGACTGTTTGGGGGACCTTTCCATCGTCCCTTCCTGCAGCTGTGGGCACCAACCCTTTTGCACTTTATTGAGCTCCGCCCAGGTGCATAAAGACATGTTGACAATGTACCAAGCTGCGTGACTTTCTCTATCAATGAAAAAGAATCTAAAGAAGTCAATCCACGGTCATTTCAAAGAACTTAGACAAGTTGAAAACGACGGTAGCACCAACTCTTGCAACAGCCCTTGGGTGCCTGGACGCAATGTCCAATCCCCTCACCATTAGGCAGCCAGGAGCATTTGCTCACCGTAGCACCTGAGCGGACACCAACAGAACCCGGGGCTGATCTGAAGAATGATCAAGAACCAACACAATCAACCAGGCATCCCACAAAGGGCATGGTTGGTTGATGTCTCTCCACTGTTTTTTCCACTGGTCACGGGTGGCCCAGCAACTGAGGCCGAGGCAAATGCAGGGATTCCCAATCCAGGAGCAGAGATCACCACTGGAGACCTCAGCAGTGCCCCGTGTCACCCGCCACAGCAGCTGCTGGCATCTCCATGGCAAGCAACGATTGGCGATGGCTCACCTTCAAACAGGGGGGCTCATCGCTGGCAATTAACATAAAGAGTTGTCAAATGGTTCCCCAAGCTGTGCTGCATAAAGCATGAACATAACGATGATTACCATGATCTAAAGCCGTTCTATGCTTATAGGAATTGTTGCCACTATATCATTGAAGAACAATATGGGTACACAAATCATTCCAACTCTTGTCAGTATTGGCTTGACCCCTCGGTTTGCTATCACAAAGTCACTAATACTGATACTACTATTATCATTCTTATATATTCTTATTACTGCTGCTACTACTATTGATCCTTTTTCACCGAGGACACAGTAAGCGTCAAAATCCACCACCAATCCGCGCGAACTCAGAGCAGTACGCCCGTATCTCGAGTAGTCCTGCGGTACGGCTTGACCGAAGCTGAGTCAACAACGGCATTTCGTCGATGCTCAACAGATACAAACCAGGACAATCATGACAAACCATGAAAGGTGGCTGGACACTTGACAATGGTTGTTAACAGTGACTTGAATGAATGGTTCATAAGTGATTGACAACCGATGCTTGATGAAGCTTGTAACTGAGAGTGATCCAGGTCAAGTCCTAATCATTCTGAACCAAGCTCCATGGTTGAACAGTTGATTAAGGTTGATAATGATTCACAGTGGTAGAAATGAATGGTTGGAAATGGATACAAAGTTCAGCAATTTTAGGCAATAACACCATAAGAACGCAAAATCACCATGTAGGTTCTGCTACATATCGCTTTTTCTTCATTTCTTTCTGTGTAAAGTAGTGGAACCTTCAGTTTCGTCACTATGACCTTTGGTTGTTGGTTGGTTGATAATTTTTTCTCTGATTAGATTTTCTTTCATTTCCTTTCTTAATCATTGTTTCTATCAATGTTTTATCCATACGATCCATCCTAGTGATCAACCGTACAAAGTTCCTATGTTTCATCTGGTGCCAAACAGGTGACCACTGCTGCAACTGCAGGATCTGCCAAGTCTAAACGATGAAGCAACCACTGGTTTCACAGTCCATCAAATAAGTATGAATCATCAATTGACCATTCATTAACCACCATATATCAAGCACCATGTGTCAACCACAATGATGTATTGATTGACTAAGCATTTGTCAATCATTGACCAGCACATCTACTGATTCAACACTGGACCTGCTGCCGAGGCACGTGGCACTGGTGTCCGGACCAGGGCTGGTGGATACGGAGTCGGAGCCGGGCCAGCGCGTAGCCTCGGGGAAGAAATCTTCGCAACGAAAGTCCTGGGGAGCGAGGGGGAACGCAGTGAAGTTCTCCTAAAATGTGGAGATCTCGTAGTTCTGATACTTAAAATATGCTTACTTAAGCTAGCAAGATTAATAAGCTGCTAGATGATGCTTAGTGGTTGATGCTGGTCACTAGTGATAAACTGATGCTAAATTGAAGGGTTCATGGTTGATTGATGGTTAGTTGACCGGTATAGTTGATGAGTTGGTGGATAATTGGTGATTAACAACATGTTTAGGATGGTGGAGGATTAGGTAATGGCAACCATTAGAGGCTACAAGCAGTCACTAATAGTAATCGATCATGCCAGTCTTCTTTCCATGCCATGGATGATTACGTGCCTTCCAAATCTTGGACAGAACGACCGTAGAAAATCACATGGGCAACGAATCACATCTTTGGGCATCGCGTTGGCTGTACCGGTTGACAACTGTGGATCATTCCTGGTTTTGGAAATCATTCCCAATCAAGTATCTCGACCTTTGCAATGATCAAGCAACGGTTCAGTTGTCAGCGGCATTCGGTCCATCCCTCCCTAGCTCCTGCTTGGTCATGGATGGAAATCCTCTCCTAGGAGCTGGTCGCAGTTGACAAATGGCTGGCGAATGATTTCCTGTCTGACGATGCACTAGTCATAGGGATTCAACTCCAAGAGACAATAACGAAACAATCGCAACCCGTAGGAAGGAACAAATGCTACACCAGAACAGCATTGCTCTCAGATTTTCTAGAAACTAAACCTACGACACAAGCATCATATGGCACTGGACAGCGACACTAAACTGCAATTGTCAAGCAGCATGAGCACTAGATACTCACCGTCTTTCACTAGGCCCTCACTATTGGATGCTTAGATCTAGTGAGTGCTAATCGCTCACCACCAGCAGCTGATGATGGTATGATGTTGGCGATAGTTTAATCTAACAGTTTTTTGTCTGGAATGTCCAAGTATTGGTTGTGGTTCATTGCTACCTTTACATCGTGTGTTGCTGTTGATTCAAAGTTACCAATGATATATCACTGAACATGTAGCAACAAGTTCGTTAAGTACTGACTAAACATCACACCTCAGACCAGCTTTGCATGAGAGCATGGACCAACACATGCGGGTTGCATGTTGATGAACGACCAACTCATCCATATTTCAAACCACATCCGAGTTGTTCAATAACTCGGATTTGCGACTATGGTTCATTGCGTAGATCAACATAAGGGGACTATAATCAACAACCAACCCGTAATGGCACCAAATGGCAACGCTTGAGCAACAACAATGGTTAACATTGCCGACAACTACTAGCATAATCAACAAACATATGAGTCAACCAACCATTTGTTGATAATTACTAGGGAAAATAAACATGGGTAAAACCAGCAATCAGATGACATTAAGGAATTGAATGAAACCAAATGGCAAAGGTTGAGTAACAACGTTGTCAAATGCTAGCTGGCACACAGCACCCCGCCAAGGTGCGGCATGACGACTTCGAGCCGGCGGCAGTAGATGCTGAACATCCGCATGTACCTTGCAGGGTACGGAGATGCTTCTGTCGATTTGGTTCGTTGGATTTTTCTCCAAGTTTTTGAGCTTGACATCGGTATCAATCGTGGCAATTGTTATCATGAAAAAGACAACATTCTTGACAAACAGTGTTGTGTGATCACAAGCATCAGATCATCGTGTGGCATGAGCCAATGATCGGTGTTGGAAGCAGCCGTGTTGTTATGCTGCGACTTTCCTACATGTGCACGAGCAAAATCAAGCGATACTGTGTTGGTGTGGTCTGTTGTGAAGGATGGTCCAACCCCCCAACTAAATGTCACGCACATTTGTCAATTCACAAAGAAGTTGTCAAATCATGTTGGCACAGTGACTTTTCTTTTACATCCTCAAAAGTGATCCCAATTCATAGCTAGTCTTCTGATGCATGTGCCGCCCCTACTTTGGGATTGTAAGCTGTTGGTTTTGAACGCTTGACCGGATGAATGGCAGCCACGATACCAGGAGTCCAATGCCACATTCCGTGTCAAAGAGTACATGTGGAGCTGGTTTAAGATCGCTCGTCCTTGGTCCAGCAACACGATTTGCAGATCATTTGCCTTTCAGCCACGGGGTAAATGCGATTTTCTGGCCGTGTTAGATTCAGTAGTGCTTCCGGGGTCCCCACAAAGCAGCCTGCTACTCCCGGATGCGTTTATCCAAGAGATTCAACATCTTCCCGGCTTATCTTGTTTTGGGTTCTATATCCAATTAACTGGGTGAATCATGATTCTTGCAGAAGCCACTTCATGATCCGTCTTACCATTTGTTGGTTGGGAAAACATCTGAGGTTTGCCAAATCTCAGAGCCTTTTCTAAGATGTGTATCTGAACCATCAGACATGGAATCACGAACAAAGAGATTTCAGTGCAGCTGAGAAGTCAACTTTTACTGCTGCGACATGAGAGTTGAGATGTTGCGTGGCCTGTGACGCATTTGGAACCGAGCTGACTCTTTCCGTTTCCGTTTATCAAAGGACCAAAATAGTGAGCAGTCAGGGCTGGCAGGTTGCCTCAACGTCACTGCTTGCCACTGGGGGTCGTGACGTCTGCTAGCTTGGATTAGTTGGGAAGTGGTCGAGCGACGCAAAGACCCGAGAAGCAACGATTAAACAACCACTTTTTTGCTGTACATAAAGTAACACATAAAAGATGTAAACATGTAAATACATATTTGGATACACCGCTTTTTTGTGTCGAAACTTCATCTCCATCAACGAAGCTGTCAGCAAAGCTCTGCATCTCCCGTCGGAGCCCCAGTTGTACCCAGGCTGGCAGCGACCGAGCATCGAATCACTGGCATCTTGTCGGGGCAGTTGTCACAGGTGTCATCCTTGGAGTTGGCGGCCAACCACGGTCGACCAATAGCACTACTGGTGAAATGGTAACTTGTTAGCACCTGAAATCAAACAAAGCAATTTTTCATACACTTTAACATTGATACTTCTTTTACAGCCAAATAATAGTGTATTTCATGGTTTATAATGGTGAACGGCGAACGAGGGTTGATAGTGTTAGCCGCTGATCTTCCAGATAAACCTGGCGACTAAAAAAATCCAAACATCCATGTTAAGCAGATCATCGACAGACCGGAGAGGTATTGTGATTGGCTGATGATCACTCTTCTAAACATCAACTAATGGCGGAATGTGTTTTTGTTGTCTATCATCCCCAGTTTTTGTAGGTAGTTATATTGCGAATTGCCCATTTGTGCGGATTGCATGATGGATCAAACAGCAACTTGCACCCATGGTGATGCATCGGGCGATAATAATGATCATATCTCCAATGAGCCACTAGTCATGGATCCAATCTAATCAACCATCTCCAACTCAAAATGAACATCTGGTGGCTTGTGTGTTTTTAAATATGGCCAATCTATTGACAGCTGGATCTCCCATCGCGACGAAAATTGGCCCCCCACATCCCAACATCTGCCGCGGATCGAAAGGCCCTGTATCTTTTCCCTCAGCGGCTTGAAGGAGCGCCCTGGCGCGAGCGTGGTTGTAGACCAAGACGCAAGAGTTACAACTGAATGACACCACTCTGTTTACAATTATACTGTGACTGTTGATGAATACATATAATTCGTTCAAAAAAAATGTTTCGTTCAAAAAAAATTTGACGTCACAATGACACCACTCTGATTATACCTTTGCTGGTGGCGATCAACACTGGCTGGATCCAACCATCGTCTTTTGAATTCATTGGCCGTGGTCGAGTCCTAGAGTTCAGGGTTCCACCTGCCGGTGAACGATCACCAGCCGACCGGTGGTTTGAGCAACGACATTCAGCAAGGCCTCCAGAGATTTTGATTGGTAGATTTGGTTCCTAACCAACCAAGGGTTCCGAAACGGCTGATTGAGTACAGTCATCCCCTGATGATTCAAGATCTGACACAGCCATGTATGAAAACAACATGCAAAGATATAAGAAAAAATGAGAATACATTTGCCTTGTTAGACAGGGACTGGAATGTTGAGTCTCCCCTGCTGTCTTGCCACGGGGTTGATATGAGTTTCATGTCTTGTTCACTCTGAAGGTCCCAAGGATATTCTGCTGACTAAGTTACAAGTTCAAAGTCTAAAGCACCACATGATGTCATGACGTTGCTCTGCAGATTTTCTGGACCGGGAGACACGATTCCTCAATGTTGGTCAACCCATGGCTGGTACTCAGTTTCTTGCGCACCCAGCAACTCTGAAACAAGCAAGCCATCTAACCCGGGATGCAAAAGGTCTAGAGCCGCTTGCCAGTAGGAAATAGATCAAACCCTGCTGACGGGTGACCCCATTCACAAATGGCAGGAGGTTATGGTCAGTATTTTCGCGTGCTCTTCATGGCAAATACGAGGCTGTCCATGAAAGGAGCGCTCTAAATTATGAATGATTGCATGGCGCCCGTCGACATGGAAGCCGCCAAAGCTACAGGCAGGGCTCACCAAGCACAATCGCCACCTTGGGACGCCCGAAGAAACGACAAAAAACACCGAGGACAAATGACGTGTTCCACTAAACATGGACAGTTTAGACACCATGTCCCAGATTCTACACGGTCTTGTGCCAAGCTGCCAATTGTCATATCTGGGTCACGAAATTTGTCCCTGGTATTAACATGATGCGCATTTCGGCGCTGAAATTGGGAGGTGATTTGGGGAGAGGGGTCATTTATCATCTTCGGCCATCAAATCCCATCTGCTGCCATGGAAACCGGTGCGGATTACGCGTGGAGGGGCCCAAGCGACGCTTTCGATTTGTCAAATCTGGAATATCTACATCTATGATCTACGTATCAAATCGTATCAATGGGACAATCTATCTATATGATTTTTCTAACCTTGGAAAATCCATGGATACAAAGCCAGACTTGTTTCAAATGTCTATATTTACGCACCCATCTGCACATGAATCTCGAATGCTACTTGTCTATTGGTCTGTCCAGCTACCGACTGGACAGCGCTGCAATCTACTCACTTACCTTCTCATCAATAGTGCTCTTTTGGCGGGTAACCCTTTGCATGCTACCACTTTAACCAGCCACGTACATCCCCCAACGCATTTCTATGAGCAAATTCCCAACAAATTGAACATGAACTGTCTCCGATGTTGGGCTATGAATTCGTCTGCCGCACATCAGACTCTCAACCTGGGTGCCAGACCTCCATCTTTGGGTGGAAGAATTTGGAACTCCAGGGTGAGGATTCGGTTTCCGGCTGGGCGGAGGCTGCGGTGTCAATGAATGAACCTTCCTTTTCTTTCAAGGGTTCCTTGGGGAATCCCGGACTTTTCTTGGGGATTTTCCTGTATCACGGAGTCTGAGCTCAAGTTGATGAGATAGTCAACATTTGAAGCACTCGATGGGAGCCTTAAACCGCCCTGTGTCTCTTCAAACTTCGTTTTTTTGGAACCATTGATGGTCAGAAATGCGCATGGATTTCTCGTTGATCCGAGAGGCCGCAACCCAAAGTCACCCGCATTACATAATTGGGTCTTGGCCTTGTAACTTAGTAAGACTTCGAAGTTTCTGGTGACTCAGAGTGATAAAAAATCCAGATGCTCTCCCAAGAGATGCAGGAAATGTGTCACCACAACACTTTAGAGGACTGCAACTGATCCCATCCATTTTCTTACTACGCTGGACAGGAGCGACGTGAACCAAACAAATCCACAAGGTACAGGACGTCAAGTTGGACGCAGGTTCATCACCAACGAATCAATCCTTGCCGCAGCAAGATGCTTTATGGAGACCAGCAAGCAAACAGACGATCTGCGAATTGACGACGCATGCATTTTGTGCAACGTTTGGGAAAACCATAAGTTGGGGTGGCCATCTATAGCGCTGGAACTCATTCCATGAATCATTCGAAACAAGCACTGGTGGACTTAATCTTTTGATCCAAGGGCGAGCATAGAAGCTGCAAGCATGATGTTCCAACATATTAGAACTTGCTATCCATTGATCTGACTCGGTAGTGGAAGATCCGTCCTTGAAGGCTTGTTGAATCAAACGCGTGCCTAGCCGAGCCCCATCATTTCCCCGTGAATCATCACTAGCCATGGATTCATCACCGGCAACATTTGATACTACCGCAATCACCTTCGAAGTATTGATATATACTAACCAGCTGATCAATGCACTAAGCAGCCCACCAATTAACTAAGCAGCTAAGCAATTGACCCAAGCAAAGCACTCAGCAACGAATCACCAGCAAACCAACTAACTCAGCCATATAAATGAACCCATTAACCAGCTCAACCAGCAGCGAACCAGCGATGGCGCCTCCGGACTCTTGGACCTGCGGGGTAAAGATGTCATGATTCGATGCTCAGGTTGTGGTCCCCACGTCATGAGCCATTGGAGAATGAAGATTTGATAATGATTCGAATAGTGTGATTCAAATAGTGATTCAGAAGCAGTACAAGGATCCGATAATATGATTTACCAGCAATTTTCCAAATTATTCATACATCATGATTGATTGTTAGATATCGATGATGCATTACAGGGCAGTTGCCGGGGATGATTTGGAGGATCATATTTAAGTGAGATGGAAGTGTTCTGGCAGGCAGGTGAAGGCCGGATTCCCAGTCACTTCTTGTTGCTACAAGCAAGAAGCAACAAAAACTGTAGGGGATCAGATTTGAGTGGGATTCTTTGATTGGTTTGGGGTTGCTGGGCCAGTCCCTGGGCCATTACAAGAGGTAATCACCATCAGCAACGTGCAGGGATTCCTGAGGGTTCTGACGGAAGCGAACCCCCACTGGTCCATGGTAAATCTTGTGTTGAGGGCAAGAATCATGGGTACTCAATTGCCTACAGCCGTTTCACCGAGCAACGAATGAGGTTGAGTTACTTCACCGTGAGTTTAAAGCTTCAGCTTGGGCAAACTTCAGCTCGGCCTCCAATTCGGTGAAGATCAAAATGGATCCTGGTGCTGCGATGAGGTTGGAATTCCCAGCGAGGCAACAGCATGGCTTGGTAGTGATTTGACATAGTTCGGATCGCAAAGGAACACACGCTTTTGACGGGTGGAACCTCCCCCTGTCGCAAGGAACCCGTGTTCTCTTGTTATTTCGTTGGGACCTCACCATTTGTTGATGTTCATTGTCATCTCTTGTCGATTGCTTCAACTGCTTCAAGAAACGGTGCATCCATCACGCACGGGACCTTCTTCGCAGAACGCCTTCAGCGTCTGCTCGGCACTGGTCTGTACAATCCTCAGCTACAACAGCAACGCAACATGCTCCTGAGAATTCGATCCCCACCAGAAAAACCTGCACTTACCTACCATCAAAGATGGCGGATGGTGGCAATTGACCCTCTACCATTGGCTACCACTCTACCCTCTCGGGAAACTTCACCACGCTAGGTGGAGGCAGTTTGCATTCCCAACCCAGCTGATGATGGATGCCTCCCTAGATCCCTTTTTGGAAAACCCCATGGCCATTTTGCGGTTTGGAGAACCATGTTGTGAAATACATTGACAACACATTTATTGCTTGGGCTATGTTGGCAGTTGTGAAGATTCACACATGTTACAAATGTATGTGCATTTAGCTGTTCCAAACAAAAAACGAGCAACAAAAACATCTAGACACATGGCCCCACATACGGTCAAGGTCTAGCCATATCATGTCATCTCCCGTGATCAACTTCTGATTGAGCCTTGACCAATCTGCTTACCCAATGGCTTAGCCGCTCCGCGACCAAGGCGCTGCATGACGGTGTCATCGAAAGGGCCACGGATGGTGATGGTGGCTGTGGCCAACTCCTGGAAATGCGGCACGGCAACGATGGATACAGGGACGACCAGCGCCGGTGGTTTCTCAAGCGCTGGGGACCCTCAAGTTGTAGAGTATGTTACATTCAAAATGATTCATATAAGCTGGATGATAACTTGCGGGTCCCCAGTCACTGTCTTGAGAAACACTCTGCTGTAGTGATAAATTAATGAAATGCTGGGACAAGGCCACGAATAAGCTGGACATAACAGCTAATGGTTGGAGTTGCGTCCAGCTGAACTCCCACTCTTGGTGCCACTGGGTGACCAAGTTGTACATGTTGCCCCTTTGGACATAGCCAGCCCAACTAGATGAGTTACGTGCTGACACATATCCTTGAAATTCGAGTTTCAACGGGTTTATTGGGAGATCCAAATCAATAACCTCCACATTTGATGGTAAATCACCAGCCATTTAAGGTTCAACTGGTGACAAGAACAAGTAATAACGACTTTTCGTTGGGCATGGCTACCCGACCAAGCTTTGCCACCGAGATAGAGGGACACACCAAGCTGCATGGCCACAGATTGTAATTGTCAACAATGATTATGAATACCAAATCCCAGGGACAGTTCATGTGTGGGATGATATCATCCCCGTTCACTGCTCACCTTGGTAGGCACATCCAAGTCATCTCTTCACCCCTGGCAGGAGACTACCACCTGCATGATTTCGAATAGCAATTAAGTGCACGTTCCACTATAGATCTGACCACTGTTAACCAACAGCCCATAACTAACCACGATTGACCACCATATATCTACTCCATTATCAGGCATTTATTTCTCACCTCCACATCCACCATGGCCACAATTGTCACTAAGCATTACCGGTGACTACCAGGCTCCATTCCACACGTGAGCCGTGAGCCCGGCCTCCACACTGCGCTCTTGGTAAAAGCTTTGGAGATAATGAGCGAAGTTGTAATGGGGACCTGCGATCGGTGACGTGCCGAATGAGTTGTTTAGGTGTCATTGCCTCGGTGAAATAAAGCTATTGAGGAAATATACATGATGTAATTATTCGCATCTATGCATGTTAGGAAATCTGTCTTGATATCTCTAAGTACATAAGTACTACACTAATTTTTTCTCTCTTTCTGTCTCCATGTAAAAAAAGAAACATAGTCACGTGGAGAAATACAGACATACGGACGCGTATGTCTAGGCAAATAGGTTGGATAAAAATGCACATTCAAAGATATCTTTTCCACAAGAGATGTTCTCACGCAGCAGAATAGCTCTCTATCCACGGTTGGATTTTCGGGAGCTTGCCAGGAAGGATAGACTTCTTCAGCTGAATCACAAACAGCTGAAGATAGCTGAAGGTCAGGGTCATGAACCACCTGGTCACCTCTATGAAAAACTGTTTGAGGTCGAAGGCCCCCAGGAGACAAAGGCATCTGTAGGGCAGTTGTGTTTGTCACAAAACATGGAGTCAACCTACATGTCCTGGTGCTTTAATTCCACCAAAGCTCGTATTTTCTTGTTTGCATTCATTTTTTTGCAGCTTGTCGGCTAAACTTGTTGGGTTGATACTCGGTCATGCTGCAACATCAGTCACCTTTGCATCTGCTTCAAATTGTTACTTCCAACTCGCAAATCTCTGAGATCCCAAGCTCAAGACAAGGGCATGAAGGGTGCCAAAAAGCAGGGAACAACATGCCAATTTCAGCATGGTCCCAGAGGCAAACCATTCACACCGCGGCAGTTGTGAGCTGCTGAGACGTGCTATGCTGGACAAAGGTAGCCCCAGAGAAACTGGTCCATAACCCAACTTCATCACCACTACGGATCACTCCGAGGCTGTTCACCTTGCAGTCCTCTCCTGTTCACAAGGCTGAGATCTCAGAGTCGTCAACAACATTTGAAGCGAAGTATTGCTACGGAAGATGCCGTTTGACTTTCTCTGCAACTGGATTTCCACCCAGTTCATGACCATCCGTACCACTGGAGCCAAGAGAGTGTGGCAGTTGATGTGAAAGGGGCTTTGACCTGGCGATCATGAAACAAGGACACGACTCAGCCATGACACATCGGACATGTCTGTGGTGGCAACCTGTGCAACTAAAAGGGCCACAAGTATGTTTAATCGAGCAAAAGTACTGACAAGGATCAACCAATGGTCAACGGTACAACTCAGTATGACGATGAATTGCTTCAGCTTACCGGCCAAGGACAGGGGTAATCATCGGCATCCTTTCCACAGCAGCAGTTTCCCATGGTTCCTTTGGCTCCGAGTGAGCCAGTCACCTCCAACAACCAGCGATCCCCGTGGCTGACAGGTATCACACCTGTCTGGGAAACGTAGCGTAAACTGGGGTATTCCGCTGCCGACATCACATGATGTGCCACTGCCTATGGGTCAAACGAGCCACTCATGCGGAGTCCTGGGTGAACTTCGGTGCAGATGGCTTTCAGTCAGGGTCAAAATCGGTGTAGTTGAAGTCACTTATGATGGGGTAAAATATGCGCAGTCTGCAAATCAAAATCATACGCACATGCGTACATCAAATGAAACCAAGATAAATGTGCACACATATTGATGCATATGCGAATGTATATGCAGTAGAGATGACTATTGAAATTCAATTATATATATATATATATACACACAGAAAGAACAGATGTCTCGCAATGGTTGAAAATCATGACCTCCATATGCGAGGATTCCCAGTGAATCCAAGCCCTGAGTCTTTGAAGATGTGTTGCCACCTGTGCTGTGGTATGGCTGACTCACGGGCTGCGAACCCTTTTGGCCAGCTGAAACAAGGTCCGCTTTGGGCCCTCAGCTCTTCTTCCAAACTTCAACTTTAAGCTCCTGCAGCAGTGGGTGGCCTATTTTGAAGGGTGGGTCAAGTATAGCTCTTCACATGCCCTGGCCGATGCGCAGTTCAGCGTGAGAAAACGTGCTACTGCAATTGCCGCGCATACCGGCGGCTTCAAAGGTCATCTAATTACTGATTATGATGATGATGACGATGATGACGATGATGATGAAGATGATGATCTCCTGTTTACCAAAGACTAGCAACAGTTTTTGATCTGTCGAACATCCAATCAGCCAGAACCTTTCAACGCGTAGGTTCCCCTGGTAAACTAGTTCTGAGATGAAAGTGGCTGATGGTAGCAAAACCTCATTCATTACACAGGCATAGACCCCAGATAGAATATGGCTTTTGAGCGCTTATTCCTCTGTTTTTAGCAGCTGCGACAGCACCCGCCGATAGCACCTGCCGACAGGACTTGCCGACCGCACCTGC
>VSDK01027374.1:72946-88517 GCA_009767595.1 Symbiodinium kawagutii
GCTCCCTGGGCCTGCCAAGCCTAGCCCTTGACCTGTCGATGCACAGCAGCTGCATATGCTTGTGCACTGGCAGCAACTTTGGTGGTGGAAGCGATGGCACCTTTGGCACAGGTGCATCTCCCAGTTCTGGCTGGAGCTCCTGCACAGTATCCGTGGAGTGGTGCGAAAACCAACTCACATGCTTAGTTGGCACAGGCATTGGCTTCACTGGAGGTGCCTTTGGCACTGGTCCAGCTGGCTTTGGTGCTGGAGGAACTGTCTTGGGCATGGCTTCGGACGCCAAATGGTTGTCCTCTAAAACAATAATATCAACAACTAGTCTCATTACATCAAGAACGTTTAATATGTGATTAGAAACTATCATCACCGTATTTTCAACCCAACAATTAAGCAACATTACCCTGTTGTTGGTAGCAACTATTGGCCATAGCCATCAATATAGTTGGCTCAGATCATCTTGAACCGTCACTATTGACCATTTTTAGTCACCACTATTGACCTTTGTTGGTAACGACCATCATTCCTCGCCACTCTTCAATGACAGCCAACTCTTCTAAATCATAAACCATGATTTACCAACATGTTGGTTAACATTCTACATCATGTTGATCAATAGTGGTTCATCTGATGAATCATTAGTAACCAGTATCAACCATTATTAATGACTAATCATTAGTAGTTGGTTGATACTGGTTGATACTGGTTCATCAACTGTTATTAACAATTATTGATTATTGATTAATGATTAACAATTACTAACCACCTCTTAACCAACTCTTAGTCCAGGTGGCTCCCACCACCACCACCACAGTCCCTCCATTCTCCCGTGCCTCGCCCCGCCAGGGATCGCCGGCGTCGCGATTGATGCTGTCGAAGCCGCCTTGCCAAACCTGGAAAGTGACCAGGTGATCAAGGACGGATGATAGCTGGCGAAGGCTAGGATAGGTGATGATAGCTGGTTAAGCTGGTGAATGAACTGGTTATTTGACGATTAAGCTTGTGAACAGCAAGCTGGTGAGTAGTAAGCAGGGTCATTGATGGGTAGGGAGAGCTGCTTGATGATGGTATCAATGATGGTCAACTGATGGTCCTGGATGACACCTGGTCAATGAGCTGGTTGAGAAACTGGTTAGTAAGCTGGTTCATTGATGGTTGGTTGTGGAAAATCGTTTTTGGTCAATAAGCTGATCAATTATGTGCTCAATAAGCTGGTAATTGATGGTGACTGCTGGTATTGAGTACCAGCTCATGATGATGGCAATGATGGGGAAATTACTGGCTGAAGATAGTGAATTGAAGGGATGATCACCAGAAAAACATGTGTACAAACGAGTCAAAAAAATCGATGGTTTAGCAAAGGTTGATGATGCCAACGATGCTTCACAGTGGCTTATAAGTTATAACCAACAATGAGAGCGGATATACGGACCATGTTATGAAAATGAATTGAGAATGGTCACACAAATCTGGCATATAAATTGAGGGGTATGCCTGCTGGTATGCGTAAAACCGTGAGCTTAGCTGTTCATAGCGCCTAATGATTGCGTAAAATAATGAGAGACCGGTTGACAGTCAACCGTATAGGTATGGGTCGATGAAGGGTCAACAGTCAGCCATGATTTCTAACAGGAGGTAATCAGCAACAATACTGGTAAACACGAACAACTATGGGTAAAAAAAGGAAGAATAAGGCTGGCCAGTAGTGGCTGCCAACCCACAAGCTTGTGAATCGGTTCAGTTCCCGGTGATTGAGGGTTGTATTTCCAGCTGGTGGGTGTAAGGTCCGTTCTTTCATTCGTTGTAGCTTCGTGATTGGCCATGACCTGTTGCAACGACAGGAGCTCAAGAAGCAACAAAGAAGCAAATTTTTGGAATCTGAGCAACTCATGCAGTTGGGAGAGGCAAACTGAGGGCTGTTGGTCACTGTGGGGTAGCCAATGTCCCTGCCTCGACTTCCACGTAGGGTTGCACCCAAGGCAAAGCATTGAAGTGGCCCAACATGGACGCAAAGAGTTGGCCTGGCATCGCTATCTGCTTTGTGTTCAGTTGATGTCGGTCCTTTTCTCAGCGGCAGTTAGGTGTTTCTCATCAATCACCATGGTATCATGGATGATGTTGGTTCTTTTTCTGCAGTTGGATCACTGCTCAACTGCTTACCAACCCATATCAATCATCATTCATGGTATCGTTCATCTGCGACAACAAGCGACTGCGCAGCGCCATCATTCCACAAACACAAACTCTGCTGAGTGACCAGCAGGGAATTCTTCCACCAAGATACCGGGGAGCATGAGCCACCTACATTTGTCAATCCATCTGCCCATCTTGTTTTGCTTCTGGGAGATGGCTGGTCAATGTACGCTCGATAATGGTCAACAATGCTCAAACAATTGATTGTCGGTGAATCGACCCAGCAACAGCCACTATGAGATTATTCCAACTTGTCGCCAAAAAAATTACAATTGACCAAGTCTGTCAGACCTTCGTCTCACTTCACGACTCTCAGCACATGCCATGCGCCATGGCAAGGCCGCTGGGGCCACGCCGGGCCTTGCACCTTTCGTATCAGCACGTTGCGCGGCACGAAGGCCTTGGAGGCCTTGGCACCGCGCTGAGTTTCGCCGCTCCAGCGGAGGTGCGGTCCCGCGTGCAGCGCCGTGTGCCAGGCCACGGCGGAGACGTGGGGCACCTGGACAGCCCCAGGAGCCCCGGGGGGAGCCCAGGGCAGGGTGCGCTATTGAACAGCTCGAGATGACAGCGAAGCAGGAAGCTAAGCATTAGCTATGTAATGACATGGAACAGCTGGGAAGCACTAGCTAATGACAAGGAAGCTAAGGATTAGCTGCGGCTATGGTGTAAGCATGAACAGTGAGTGATGACATTAAGCATTAAGGTTATTGGTGGCTAATCATGGCAATGGTTCATGGGATGGTCATGGCTCTTAACCAGCTACTTCTGGTTGCTTCTTGATGGTGAATGTTGAGAAGGACTGTTGCTGATGTGCATGTCGACCAAATGGTTTGTTGATGGTTCATGATCAACTAAGAAAGCATCAAAACGATACAAGTTTATTGTTGAACAATGTCGGCTTAACGACGATCAATAATCATGATGGGACAGCAGCCCATAACA
Source organism: Symbiodinium kawagutii (assembly GCA_009767595.1). NCBI lineage: Eukaryota > Dinophyceae > Suessiales > Symbiodiniaceae > Symbiodinium > Symbiodinium kawagutii. The sequence continues at coordinate 76,079 of VSDK01027374.1, forward strand.
AATGCAACAACAAATTGGATCTCTTGGTTTACAAGCCCCAGTTAATCACCTAGCTTCTCTACCAAAGGTGATAGTTAGCCCAGCTGCAGTGTCAAGTTTTAGGGGCGCTACTTTGGGAAGACTGGAAGCGAAGTTGCACAACATTTCTGCCACAAAAATCAAAACATGTGGTCAGAAAAGCCTAGATCTTGCACAGCTATCTGGCTATCGCTGGTGTTCATCCAATCGAAGGAACGAGTTCAGTCCTGGAAGTGTGCAGTTACAAAATGAAGCATCGCTGGATGGTGGAACATGGGATAACCCATCCGCTGCACCTTCAGACCAATGAGGTAGGAAATGTCGATGGACAGGCGAGCCCAAGCGGTAGTGCAAAAATGATGCGCTCCTCCGTTGATGCTTTCCTGGTGCTGAGTCGGTGGGTCAAGACTTGCACATGCCAAAATTACAAACAGAAAAAAAACACAAGACACCGCTTCACCTTCCAAGGTATCTTGATCTTGTTTGGTGTAGGCAGATTCCAAACAGCAGCTTCCTCCTGCAACTCGAACCGACAGCGGATGAGCTAGGATTTCTCCTCCCCAGCGGTTGATCCTATGTGATCTTGTCCTGATTTTCTTGCTGACAAACAACATTCCCCTGCTTCCATTGGTTGAGCATTCGCAAAGACTACATGAAAAATGGCACCCCCAGAAAACACCAAAAGAAATAACCAGAGGGGAGACAACAAGGCATAGCCACTAAACCGGCTTCTGACATCTGTTGCAGCTAAAGTGGCAACGGTTTTTGCTTCGAAAAATAAGTGCTGGTTCATCAGGCCCCCCCGAGGAAAAACATGATTAATAGCGCTGGGGTGTTGCTGGGGGAGATTTCCCGAATGACCGGCCTGCAAACTAACATAGATCGCGCCAGGAAGGGGTTCGAAGATGAGTTTCGGATGGGGCCAATTTTTCAAGGGTCTGCCGGTTGGTTTCCAGCTGGCTATGTGATTTCACACTTCGCATTCGCAACACTAAATCCTAGTTCACCGTTGAAATGCATGGGCCCTATTCTCTGGATTTGGTGCAAACAAGGTGGTGGCTGGCAGTGGCTGGTGCTGATATTTCATATTGGCAGTGCTTAATAACAACAAAAATAACGTGGCAAAGCAAAGTCCCTTGCTTTTTTGGTTGCTATTGCTTTTGATTTTCAATTACTCATTGATCATGGGCCCTGGGAATAATAACAAACAATAAGTTCAATATGCTTGTTCAATATGACCAACCATGACCAAGCACGATCAACTAGCTAAGCAGGAATCATCATGGCACCTGCTTCGCAGTTCGGGTTCCCATCCTCGTATGCCGAGCATCAGCGCCCAGGCGGGCTGCTTCAGACAGCAAGGACACGTGCCAAGCCTTGGCACAGTGGGACCGGCTGCCATCGGGGGGCGTGAAACAGCCATGCCATGCCGTGGGAAGTTGCCACTGGTGGGTGGCCCCTGTGGTTAAGCCACGGGTTGAGAACGGTTGATGATCAGTTGTAGGGGCGAACATGAGTTCGAGCGAGTGTGACTCAGCTACGGGGTCCCAGCTTGTGATACAAAATTATACCAGCGTTGACCCCAAACAGGTAGTGATAAACGTTAGATTATCTCAATGCCGGTAGTTTGCCTAACATATAGGAGACACGTGAAGGAAATCACGCGGCCAACCGGACCCAGAGGTCAGAGGGGGGGACAAGCGGGAAACAAATGAAAGACAAATGGGAGACGAGTGAAGGAAAGCATGCGACCAACATACCCACAGCTGGAAACTAGTGGGGGACAAATGAAAGACAAGTGGGAGACAAGTGAAGGAAAGCATGCGACCAACCGCACCCACAGCTGGAAACTAGTGGGAGACACATGAAAGACAAGTGGGAGACAGATGAAAGACAAGTGGAAGACAAGCAAAGAAAATCATGCGACCAACATACCCACAGCTGGAAACTAGTGGGAGACCAATGAAAGACAAATGGGAGACAAGTGAAGGAAAGCATGCGACCAACTGCGCCCACAGCTGGAAACTAGTGGGAGGGAAATGAAAGACAAATGGGAGACAAGTTAAGGAAAGCATGCGACCAACCGCACCCACAGCTGGAAACTAGTGGGAGACACATGAAAGACAAGTGGGAGACAAATGAAAGACAAATGGGAGGCAAGTAAAGAAAATCATGCGACCAACCGCGCCCACAGCTGGAAACTAGTGGGAGACAAATGAAAGACAAGCGGGAGACAAGTGAAGGAATTCACGCGACCAACCGCACCCAGAGCTAGAAACTAGTGGGAGACAAATGACAAACAAGTGGAAGATAAGTGAAGGAATTCATGCGATCAACCGCACCCATAGCTGGAAACTAGCGGGACGGAAATGAAAGACAGGTGGGAGACAAATGAAAGACAAATGGGAGACAAGTGAAGGAAATCATGCGACCTATCGCACCCACAGCTGGAAACTAGTAGGAGACACATGAAGGACAAGTGGGAGACAAATGAAAGACAAATGGGAGACAAGTAAAGAAAATCATGCGACCAACCGCACCCACAGCTGGAAACTAGTGGGAGACAAATGAAAGACAAGTGGGAGATAAGTGAAGAAAATCATGCGACCAACCGCACCCACAGCTGGAAACTATTGGGAGACAAATGAAAAATTATACCAGCGTGGACCCCAAACAGGTAATGATATTTATTAGGTTGTTTCAATTGTGATAGTTTGACTGCATCCAGGTTTCCAATGAGGCCCACCAGTTCGACCGGGACAAGAACAGACTCATGTGCTTGAATTCGCACTGTGGGAGACAAATGAAAGACAAGTAGGAGATAAGTGAAGGAAAGCATGCGACCAACCGCACCCACAGCTGGAAACTAGTGGGAGACAAACGAAAGACAAGTGGGAGGCAAGTAAAGAAAATCACGCGACCAACCGCGCCCACAGCTGGAAACTAGTGGGAAACAAATGAAAGACAAGTGGGAGGCAAGTAAAGAAAATCATGCGACCAACCGCACCCACAGTTGGAAACTATCGGGAAACAAATGAAAGACAAGTGGGAAATAAGTGAAGGAAATCATGCGACCAACCGCACCCAGAGGACGCAAGCCCGGAGACACAGCCAGAATCATCCGACCAAGGCAAGCGACCCTTTTCAAAGGAGTAAGAACCCCTTACAGGTAAACCTGTTTGGGGAATGAAAGGCAAATGGGAGACAAGTAAGGGACCCAGAGTGGGAGACAAATGAAGGGCAAATGGCAGACAAGTAAGAGGCAAAATCATGCGACCAAAGGAACACACAGTGGAAGAGAAAGGGGAGACAAATGAAGGACAAATGGGAGACAAGTACAGGAAATCATGCGACCAAGTGGACCCAGAGTGAGGATATTGAAAGGGGAAACAAATGAAGGACAAATGGGAGACAAGTACAGGAAATCATGCGGCCAAGTGGACCCAGAGTGGCAGAGAAAGGGGAGACAAATGAAGGACACAAGGGAGACAAATGGGAGACAAATAACAAATGACAGGCACATGGGAGACAAGTAAGAAGCAAAATCACGCGACCAAAGGGACCCAGATTGGAAGACAAATGAAAGGCAAATGGGAGACAAGTAAGAGGCAAAATTATGCGACCAAAGGGACCCAGAGTGGGAGAAGGGCAAATGGGAGACAAGTAGGAGGCAAAATCATGCGACCGAAAGGACCCAGAGTGGGAGAAAAATAAAGGGCAAAGGGGAGACAAGTAAGAGGCAAAATCATGCGACCAAAGGGACCCAGAGTGGGAGAGAAAGAAGAGACCAATGAAGGACAAATGGGAGACAAATGGGAGACACATGAAGGAAATCATGCGACCAAGTGGACCTAAAGGGGAGACAAATGAAGGACAAATGGGAGACAAGTACAGGAAATCATGCGACCAAGTGGACCCAGAGCGGGAGAGAAAGGGGAGACAAATGAAGGACAAATGGGAGACAAATGGGAGACAAATGCAGGAAATCATGCGACCAAGTGGACCCAGAGTGGGGATTCAAAGGGGAGACAAATGAAGGACAAATGGGAGACAAGTACAGGAAATCATGCGGCCAAGTGGACCCAGAGCGGGAGACAAATGAAGGGCAAAATCATGCGACCAAAGGGACCCAGAATGGGAGACAAAGGAAAAGCAAATGGGAGACAAGTAAGAGTCAAAATCATGCGACCGAAGGAACCCAGAGTCTGAGGACGCAAGCCCGGAGACAAAGTCAAAATCATACGGCCAAGGCAAGCGACCCTGTTCAAAGAAGTAAGAACCCCATACAGGTAAACCTGTTTGGGGAACAAGTGAGAGACAAGTGAAGGAAAGCATGCAAACAACCGCACCCACAGCTAGCTGGAAACTTGTGGGAGACAAATAAAAAACAAGTGGGAGACAAGTGAAGGAAAGCAAGCGACCAAGGCAAGGGGAATGAAGGGCAAAATGAAGCGGGCCCAGAGCCGGAGACAAATCAAGGGCAAAATCATGCGACCAAAGGAACCCAGAGTGGGAGAGAAAGGGGAGACAAATGAAGGACAAATGGGAGACAAGTACAGGAAATCATGCGACCAAGTGGACCCAGAGTGAGGATTGAAAGGGGAGACAAATGAAGGACAAATGGGAGACAAGTATAGGAAATCATGCGGCCAAGTGGACCCAGAATGGGAGAGAAAGGGGAGACAAACGAAGGACAAATGGGAGACAAATTGGAGACAAATGAAGGAGAGAGAAAGGGGAGACAAATGAAGGACAAATGGGAGAACAAGTACAGGAAATCATGCGACCAAGTGGACACAGAGTGGGGATTGAAAGGGGAGACAAATGAAGGACAAATGGGAGACAAGTACAGGAAATCATGCGACCAAGTGGACCCAGAGCGGGAGAGAAAGGGGAGACAAATGAAGGACAAATGGGAGACAAATGGGAGACAAATGCAGGAAATCATGCGACCAAGTGGACCCAGAGTGGGGATTCAAAGGGGAGACAAATGAAGGACAAATGGGAGACAAGTACAGGAAATCATGCGGCCAAGTGGACCCAGAGCGGGAGACAAATGAAGGGCAAAATCATGCGACCAAAGGGACCCAGAGTGGGAGACAAATGAAGGGCAAATGGGAGACAAGTAAGAGGCAAAATCATGCGACCGAAGGAACCCAGAGTCTGAGGACGCAAGCCCGGAGACAGAGTCAAAATCATACGGCCAAGGCAAGCGACCCTTTTCAAAGGAGTAAGAACCCCATACAGGTAAACCTGTTTGGGGAATGACCAGAGGGGGACAGGTGGTTCATACTCAAGTCGGTCCTTCAGAGAGCTTGATCAGCAGTGCTTCTTCTGACCACCGAAATTTTGAGTTGACTCCTGTGGGACGTCGAATAACCATGAACTAAATGATGAAAGCGATGATTAAGCTATCATTGGTCAGCATTCATCACTGTCTACCACCATTCACCGTTGTTGGTTGTCAACCAGTAGCAACCATCATACAATACTTCACCAGTCCCAAACAATTTATCAAAACCAAATGTTTGCGGAGTGAGATTGGGATCACTCAAAGAAATTTGGCAACCTGGTTGTCACAGGTGGAGTATAGCGCAGCCACACATGTAGTTACCAAATTGTCGGGATTACAGATGCTTGGCCATAAGTGCGGGAATACTGATGGTCAATGATGGTTTGCCAAGGGTCCTGTTTTGAATCGAGGCACAACCAACCATGAAAACAATGACTCCCCAAAATGCAAAGAAACACACACACATGAATGATATGGATGACCTTGGGCAATGTGCGTTGTGTCCACTCGTGGTAGGGTACCTCCAAAATCAAGTTGTTCCCCCAAACATGCAAAAGCAGCAACATCCTTGGTGTCACAAGATCTTGATGCTAAAGGTAAGAACATTTCGTTTTCGGCATAACATGAATTTGGGAATCAACCGATTTCTTGATGCTTCCGGGAAAATAATTTCATTTTGGGATCAACCGTTTTGAGCCATAGTTGCTGTATGTGCAAAACCTGCAAGCATAGCAGCTGAAACACCAAGTGGCCGGGGGTGTGTGCTCTCCCACCAACCAGTTCACCATGTAGTGCAACACCGGCCTCAGCACTGGTGATTCGCTCATGATGATGGTGCTTATGATGATGACAAGGGCAATGATGATCAACAACCGTGCTTTTCTCATGGTTACAGGGTTAAGAACCAACAATAGGGTATATACAGGTCAATGATGTGTTTTTGATGTGATGATGATGATGATGATGATGATGATGATGATGATGATGATGATGATGATGATCGTGACAACAACGCTGATGGTTGTCATCATGGCTCACATTTTCGTTTTCATGACTTTGGTTTCGTGTCAGCACCGTCACTTCCTCATGACTTCAAGATGCCACGTCACTGCTGGGAGATCTTTTGAATCATCCAACCTCAGCCGAGGCATCCTGAGGTGTGAAACCAGGCCCCATGAATTTCAGCATCAAGTAGTTCCAGTATTTTTCGGGACAACCGTCGTTTGATCTTCCTGAAGTTTTTGCGATTTTGGCCGTGATTGAGAATAGGTTCAGCCTCAGTCTCTTCAGCAACCTGTTTGCAATTGGCTTGCCACCAAACCTGGTACACACTCCAGGCACCACCCGAACCTTGCGCTGTTGTTGACCATTAGAACGTGTGCTTGGTGTGCTGCTGGTGGGTATCCATATGATTCTACCATAGGCCCCATAGGCCACCCTGGTAGCTCCTTGGCTCCCCGTTTGAAGGCCCTTTACAGGGCTACATTGACACCCCTGGCTCCGAATCGCCCCCTCCCAACCAACAACGAGGATCATCAATCAGTCTTAACGAATTCCTGTCAACCATTGCCAAGTCGCACAGAGGCCAAATCCCAGTACAGACCCACACATCTGCCTCGTGAGAAACCATGGTGGGAGCCCCCAAATAGGGTACCTAATGATGGATATCGAACGCATAAATCTGATTACATGTATAGATAGATGGATGCATGGATGGATGCATGGATGGATATACAGATCGATAGACAGACAGACAAATAGACAGAGAGATCGATCGATCGATAGATAGATAGATGGACAAATGATGGATGGAGGAAGAAACACGCGTATCTAGAAAAAATCTATGTCTAAGAATGTGTGGATGGATATTGACGCATATCATTTTCGTTGCATGCTAATGTGACATGTCAGTCCTCAACCTGAATTGTGAACAATCACCAGCCCATCCAGGCTGCTATTCTTAACAGCCGCTGTTTAACAACGGTTTGCTCACAACTGCCACCGCAAACATGCAAGGACTATTATCAACCAGCAACTGACCCTATTCTCTTCTTGGAGCTTGAAACCATTTATCACTTAGATCTATGGATTCCCCCAGTTACATTTGTCTCGTTTGTTGTTTTGAGAACTTGGCTATTGTTATCATTTACCATCATCAATCCCCCTGGGCATTCCCCATTATTGACCATGATTGATCATTATGACAACGATCATTATTTACTATTGCCGTTGAGCATAACCAAGCACTCTTCTAAACCGTCCCGATCGCCATTTCTATCAAACATGTTTATTCCCAACAGCAGGATGCTGTGAGGTTTCAATCTCTGGAAGCAGGGGGTTGTACAACCATCTTCCGAGAAAAGTCTCGGCGGGCAAGGGTTGCAGGAACCTTGGAACCGTGGTTCCCAATATTGTTAGTGCTGGTGTTGGGTAGCAAAGCTGGATTAATCAATCATCGTAAACTATGAGTAGACATCGCAATGAAGCATCATGAGCTGTTATGAACTAGTATGAACCATCTTCAAGCATTACTTCCTGTTGCCAAGATCGGACACCAATGCACTCAAAACTCGTGAGCACTTGTCAGCCTTGATTCAGCCATTCAGCCATGATTGATCGGGAATTACCAATACCAACCACTTTTAAGCATCATTCGTCACCTATCAACCATCAACTTACTACAACATATTCACGCCTACACCTATGAACCATAAACAAAACATCAATCAATGAACCACCAAATAGTTCTGAACCAACTCAATCATAGGTTAACCATGAATCAATCGTCAACCAACAAGAATAGCAACTAACCAGGATTTCACCGAGAACTATATTGCCTATGATTGTTGGCCAGTATCACCCCCATAGTGACCCATCAGTATTCACCATCATTAGACACAATGAACCACCAATTTACCTGCAAATAGGTAGGAATTAATCATCAAATAAACTATTAATCAACAATTGTCCAAGTGAAAATTACATTCTTAACCGCGAATCAACCACAGCCACGCGTTGACCACCACCAATTAACGACCAGCCCCACCTCGCATTCTCGCCTTCATCATCTGCTCCTCCCGCTTTGCTGCCAGCTCCAGCTCCGGCCACACTGCGGGAGCATCGGGTTGGGCCTCAAGGCAGCTTTGGAAGGGTTCTGAATGGCGGAGATGGATTGGTTGGTGAATAGTTGATTGGTTGAAGGGTTCTTAATGGTTCGGATTCTTGAATTGATGAGGCCAAGTGGCTAATGAATGTGGTTAATTGAGGAGTCGCGGTTGATAAATGGTTGATAGCTGGAAAATGGTCAATTGATGGTTAAAAACCAGCGAGAATGATGGTTGATGAATGTTTAACAGACTATTAACAAATGGTCAATGAATAAAGGATTAATCAATTATCAAAAGAGGGTCAATCGGCGCTGAATGGTTCTTAACAAATAGGTTAGTGAACAGCTAATGATTCTTGAAAACGGATGCTTCTGTTTGCTTCTGTTTAATGATGGTGAAGGACAACCAACAGCCATAGGGCTTTGGCAAGCATAGAAGCACCGAAGGATCTATGGCTGTGGATAATCTGCAAGTACTTTCAGTGACCCAAACAACTAAGACCCGAACAAATGATCAGCCAATTTGGCGATGGTGATGATCTATCCCCATATCACTAGGGGAACGAAGCTATGGTGAGGGCACAAATTGCCAGGTCATGGGAGTCGAAGGTGAAAGGCTGTAGTTGTTTGGTGAAAAAATATGGCTATGGGTCAATATTAATCAACCAACTAATGGGGGATAATCATCAACAATAAAAGGGAAACCAATGGTTAATGATGGGGGAACAAGGGGTACGGGGTTTTGACCCACAGCCATATAGTCAATCGTTAATCCGGATGGATCATTGTTCATGACTCTTCATCATGCTACGACTAAATACCCATTTGTTGGATATCTCCCTTGCGCAGGCATTGTCAAGTCACTTCTTGACTGAACATGATCACTGTCAAGCATCAACCATAGATAACATAGGTTCTCCTCAATCATCCTCAACCACTATAGTTATTCATCGCCATTCATCCTCACCACTCATCAACCGCTGCCATCAATCACCATCAGTAAGCCAGGATTCTCAGCAGCACCAACCATTCACCCCAGCATTCACCCACTCTAAAAACTGAGTAACCATGATGAACTGTGTTCAAGCAAGCATGGCTAGCCATTGTTCAACCACCATTAGCCATTATTAACCAACAACCATCACGAACCATGATTAAATCTGTGTTAACCCTACCACCCACCAACCGCTATCAACTTTTCACAGATGGAGTTATCACTGATCATTCGCCACTACAACCGCATGATTTGTATCAATGTAAACTTTCTTCGGATATTTGCCAGTTTGGATAACCATGTTGAACATTAAATTCTCATTGACCATCAAGAAACATGACGAAACCATGATTACCCATCATCAGAGTCAATCCCCATAGTAAATCGATGGTAAAACCATCAGAAAGCCATGATGAACTGTACCCTGTAACTTTGGATGATAAGGAATGGATCCCATCGTAGCCATTCCCATCGTCACCGCATCCGAAACGCCTCGCGCAGTTTCGGGTCGAACATCCAGCGCCGGAAGACGCTCTGGAGACCGTCCTGGTTGAAGTGTCAATGATGGTAGACCATCAGTTTACCGTGAGTTAAGCATGGTCTCATGACATGGTTCTGAATGATGCTCAAAATGCGGATAAATCATGGCTAGTTGATGGTGAAATGACGGTTCAGGATGGTCATCTTGGTTAAATGATGGTCGAAGGATCGGGTTCATGATGCTGATGGTAGCTCGTTGATGATGGCTTGCCATCTTTTGGTTTGCAGTGCTGAAAGATGGCCCCAAACCGATTAACATGTTGGAAAACAGGGTTTTCAACGATTGGCAAAGATGGTTTGCAATGGTTGATTTCTGGTTGATAATGATTCATGATTGATGATTGATGATGGTTAGTTTGTCTGGTTGCTTATGCTTACACTTGATTCTCCTTGCCAGTGGTTGAAATATCTTGTTGAGAGATTGCTAATATTGTTTTATGATGCTTGAGAAGGATAAGCAATTGACAATGGCTAGATATATTGTAACTGGCTGGTGCTTTCAATCACTTACGAGTCAACCAACCAAACACTTGTCAATACTAGGACAATAAACAATATGTTTGAAACCACCAGCCAGATAATGATTACTGCTGATACTGCTTGTTGCTACGATTGGTTGTCAACAAACAGCTGAAGCATCACTAGGTCAACAGCACCAAGAGTCCACAGGGGATATCGGCAGCGCCCCTGGCACCTGCACATACACACACGCATTAAACAAAATGGTTGAAAATATTTGTATATCAGAGTTCTGGAGTAGATAGCAGATCTCCCAGTTTCAATCGTTGGATCATTTTAGATAAGTTGCTGACTACCGGTGGTCCAATCATATACGTTATATATGTTAAATCATATACGTTATATATGTTAAATCATATATTAAATATCATATTATGATAATGATTCTGATCATCATCATCATCATCATCATCATCATCATCATCATCATCATCATCATCATCATCATCATCATCAGTATTGTCGAATATATGATATATATATATAAATATATGTATGTGATATGTGATATCTATATCTACTTTCTGATGGTTGTGTATACACTTCGTACAGGTCGGTGACCATCTTCTCCCCTCCTGGTCGCATCGCTGGAGGATCTCGCAGGCGTAGTATTGACCGAAGAAGGACACCTGCAGCCTGCGCCGTGGGTCTCAAGCCATACGGGCAACCCCCAGGCCATTCATCCGATAGTGCTAGGGAACATGGTTGGTTTTATATGGTTTTTATGCGGATTAACTTACTTGTGGTTAATCATAGGGGATGATAATCAACAGTAAAACTCCTACGGTGGATTCTCAAGTCATAGGGAACCCCAAACCATCATGTGGACCATCAGCAGCAAAAAGGCACTGGAATCAATGTTTTTTCCCCAGATAGCTGGAAGCTATAGGGGTTCTTACTTCCCAAAGAAAGGGTTACTGTCGGCGAACTTTCTGGCTGCAGGTGCTGTCGGCAGGTGCTGTTGGCAGGTGCTGTCGGCAGGTGCTGTCGGCGGGTGCTGTTGGGAGGTACTGTTGGCAGGTGCTGTTGGCAGGTGTCGGCGTAAATGTGCAGGAAGGTGCTATTACCAGGTGCTGTTAGCAGGTGCTGTCGGCAGGTGCTGTCGGCAGGTGCTGTTGGCAGGTGCTGTTGCCAAGTGTCGGCGCAAAGCAATGTACTGTTGCCAGGTGCTGTCAGCAGGTGCTGTCGGCAGGTGCTGTTGCCAGGTGCTGTCGGCAAGTGCTGTTGGCAGGTGCTGTCGGCAGGTGCTGTTAGCAGGTGCTGTTGCCAGGTGCTGTTGGCAGGTGCTGTTGGCAGGTGCTGTTACCAGGCGTCGGCGCACATGTGCAGGAAGGTGCTGTTGCCAGGTGCTGCTGGCAGGTGCTGTCGGCAGGTGCTGTTGGCAGGTGCTGTTGCCAGGTGTCGGCGCAAATGTGCGGGAAGGTACTGTTGCCAGGTGCTGTTGGCAGGTGCTGTTGCCAGGTGCTATTGCCAGGTGCTGTCGGCAGGTGCTGTCGGGAGGTTTTGTTAGCAGGTCTCGGCGCAAATGTGCAAGAAGGTGCTGTTGCCAGGTCCTATTGGCAGGTGCTGTTGGCAGGGGCTGTTGGCTAGTGAGTCAAGAATAGTTTTTTATTTTCAATTACGGGCAATAGTTTGTTATGCGCCGACCAAAACAAAATCGAGCGTAATGGATGATGCTGCCACAAAATGCATTCTTGGAGAATGGTTGCAGGCCCCAAAAAGAAGTTCCAAGGAGAAAGAAGAATTTTATTCCAAGGAGAAAGAAGAGTTTTGTTCCAAGGAGACGGAAAGAATTTCATTCTAAGGAGAAAGAAGGGTTCTGTTCCAAGGAGAGCGAAGAATTATATTCCAAGGAGAGGAAAGAGTTCTGTTCCAAGGAGAAGGAAAAGTTTTGTTCCAAGTGGAAACGAGAGTTCTATCCCAAGGAAAAACAACAATTGTTTCCTAAGGAGAGAAAAGAGGTTTATTC
>VSDK01027374.1:88740-100664 GCA_009767595.1 Symbiodinium kawagutii
TTTATTCCAAGGAGGAAAAAAATTCTATTCTAAGGAGAAAAAACTTTGTGTTCTAACAGAGAAGAAGAGTTCTGTTCCAAGGAGAAAGAAGAGTTCCATTCCAAGGTGAAAGAAGAGTTTTGTTCCAAGGAGAAAAAGGAGTTCTGTTCCAAGGAGAAAGAAGAGTTCCATTCCAAGGTGAAAAAAGAATTCTATTCCAAGGAGAAAGCAGAGTCCTATATCAAGGAGAAGGAAGAATTTGGTTCCAAGGAGAAACGAGAATTCTAGTCTGAGGAGAATATTTAGGAGAAACGAGTCTCTATCCCAAGCCGAAACGAGACTTCTAGTCCAAGGAGAAAGAAGACTTTTGTTCGAAGGAAAAAAAAAGGTTCGGTTCCAAGGAGAACGAACAATTCTGTTTGTACCGATGCCCATAATTCGTTATTTCCCCCGATGTTACGTCATTTCCGGTCGTGGATTCCAGAATTTACCGACGACCCAAGAAATAAATTAAATGGACCAGAAAAGATACCGTAATAACCGTTCAAATGCCAAACTCTATCTGGGGTCTATGCCTGTGTAGTTTGATCATTATAAATACTGGTTTTGATGATGGATAGTGATTCATCATGGTTTCATGATGGTTGATTCATGGATAGTAGTCAGCGGTGGTGGATAAACTTGACCGCCCTTTATCCTTCAATCTTCTGATGCTGCAGCCCCATTGCTTTACATCGACAAGTCTTTCCATGGAACTCGTTGTTCATAGCATCTGTGTTGGTCAAACGCTTTGTGAGCTTTCCCATTGGTAGCCCATCTGGCCGTGGCGCCTTTTAGCCATACCGGCACTGGGCAAAGGAAGCAAGTCGACACCCAGGAATCTCTTTCAACAGTTGTTCAACTCATGGGAGTTTCCATGATGATGCACGCGATGGATGTTCCAGTAAAAACTTTCTGCCTTTCAGAGCCCTCATGCGCGCAACTTTGATGCACCAGTCAAAGTGTCGAGCCCTTGATCTGCTGTCGGGCTTTCGTCGACCTGCGTCACACCCGGAGCAGAAACATGCCCATCACGTCAGATACAAGAAGCTGCCTTGCATTGAACTGCCCCGTCCAGCACAATGTGGGGTTCGAAATTAGTTGGGGCATATTCCTTAACGCCGCCATAAACAAGGTAGCGTCCGTGATTGAAGGGGCAAGCGTTCTTGACCAATGGCCTGCCGACCTTACTCAACCTTCTTTCTTGAATTGTTGCACCCCTTGCGGAACAGCACGCCGCAGGTCTACGTGTATATAAGACAGAAGTCCGCCTCAACAAATAACACCAAAACTAGCAGACGGCGCGCACGCGGGTCAACCTGAACGCACAAAACAAATCATGGCCTATACTGCGTTCCAGGTGAAATGAATTATGGTTAATTGATGGTTGACGTGATGCTTGATGGATCGTGGATGGTTTAACGATAACTGATCTTTGTCAGTGATTAGTAGTGGTTCCGAGCCATGGTCTTTATGATAGTCCATGTTTTGTGGGAACGGGGAATGTTGGCGAGTTTATGGTTGATGGTTTGCTGTGTGAGATTTATTAGCAATGGCCGGCTTTTTCATGAACAAAATTGGGGCTGTTCAACAGCATTGTTTCATGATTCAACAATAGAGTTGGTGCGAGCTGAGCTCACCTTCATTGCACTTATGCTGGGTGGTGCTTATAACCCCTATCCAAAATATGATCCCATGGGGGCAAAATATTTGAAAACAACCAGGATGGTAAAGAAGATCAATGGGATACAAACGTAATTGCACTTATGCCAGTCATGTGCAGTCGCACTTTTGGAGTCTGGACATTCAGATCCCCCTGTTGCGTTCGAAACCAACCGGCTACAAACCACGAAAAATGGCGATCGCCAATCAATTCAGCAGCTGGTTCTCCTGTCACGGTATGGCAAACTCGCCCTGCTGGTAGCTAATCAGGGCCTGGTTCATGTCAGCAACTCATCCAAGAGCTTCGTTGTAGCGAAATGGGAGGGGTGATATTCACGATGGTGAACTAGGGGTAGACTAACCCCAACAAAATAGGGTTGAGGACACCTTGCCTGGGAGCATTGCACATGACTAGTAGCCATTCTGAAACACTACTAAAACCGTTAGCACTGACTAGCCAAAGCCAAGTATTGGTCGGCAGTAATCAAAATCAATACTTGCACGCCACCTTAAAACCAGCAACCACGATTAGCCAACCATCAACAGCTATCAACCAATCAGTAATCCTTCACCAACCAGCAACTACTACCACTGCTGGTTGGTTAGCTGTCCACCATCCATCATCAGTGCACTATTTAACATCAATCCTGGTGACTAAACACCAACCCACCATTCCGTACATCACTTCACCATCGGCCACTGTTAAGCATCATCTACCGCCAGTATTCAACCAGAAACTATGGCTAACTAGTGAAACGACGATAATATCAACTATCATTGACCATCATTAGTCACTGTCGCCATTGAAACCAGTATTAACCACTATCAAACAACCATGAACCACCAGTAACCGTCATTAACCATGGCTCGTTGTCAGCAGTGCGCCAATGCGCCTCTCATCTTCGGCCACTTCGGCCAGGACGGCGGCCAGCTGCATGGCAGGCTCCAGTGACATGGCAGCGTGGTGCCCGATGATCGCCAGCGAAGCACCCTGGAGGAAGGTGAGCTGCCGCGGTTGCTTGGTAGGTTGGCAGGTTGGTTCTTGCTGCTTGTTGCTCGTTGTCGCTGTGGCTGTTGTGGTTGTTGTTGTTTGCTGGTGAGGATCAGCCAATTCGACGGTTATGAACAACAACAAACACGAGAGAAAACAACAATGATGATAATGACAATTGCATAAGGGGATAAATAGCAACAATTCGTACGTGTATGCTGACAACCTTGGGTATAACTAACAAATTATCATGGATAATGTTTAGCATCAACATGTTGATGGAAGTGAGCGCAATAAGTTCAAGGACCTGTCAATACACGCAGGATGCCGCCACCATCGGTCGGTCTGCACAAATTGCACGTGCACTGAGTTGTTCTTTTTTGTGATGCAATGCTGAAACTCTTGAACAGGCATTCCAGCAACTGACCAATTAATTCAACTACAGTCATCGTTGTTGTTATCCGATTCTCAATAACCCATGGACAAATGACATTGAGTCAAACATCAGTTTTCCTAGTCACCCCAAAACCAGACCGAAACGATTCTTGAAGAAACAAATCAACAATATGCATCAACATCTTCAAGGAGACGCATGTGCCCAGCACATCTTTCCCCATGAGTACATGGGACAAAACCAAATGCCGCCAAACTGTAGTGCGCTTAATGCCAAAAACAATTACATTAAATGATTTTGTTAGGAAAGCATCAGCAAATGATACGTTGTCGTTGTTGTTGCTGTTGTCGTGGTCCTTGCTGTTGCTGTTGCTGCTGCTGCTGCTGCTGCTGCTGCTGCTGCTGGTGTTGTTGTTGTTGTTGTTGTTGTTGCTGTTGCTGTTGCTGTTGCTGTTGCTGTTGCTGTTGCTGTTGCTGTTGCTGTTGCTGTTGCTGTTGCTGTTGCTGTTGCTGTTGGGTGGTGGTTCTGGCCAAGATTTGATGTGGTACTCAGGAGTATGCAGGAAATCAACCATGGCAGTGTATCGCTGCATGGCTGGCTTGGTGCCAAGAATCAAACCCACATACCATGGCCTGGTGGCAACTGCCAGTCCTTGAGCCACCTTGGTGATCCCTCAACCATAGTAAGAAAACACCCATGCTCATCCAGTGCAGACCATGGTGGCACCTTTCTAGCCAACACAACGATCCGACAATGAACCCAATTCTATGCAGTGTTTGGCATTGGAACATCTCCACTGATGAAAATTTCACTTACAAGTTATCAGCGGATCGTGATCACCTATTAGTACCCATCACTAAGCATGGCCTCAAAGCGCTGTTGGTTGCCACCCTGACCAACCAGCAATGAACAGTAAACACTGGTGACCATCTGTTCATGACTAACCAACCATTTTTCGCCTTTAGTAAACCCAGTATCACCTCTTCCAACCATTGTGTAGTCACTACACGCGGCGTCATCAGCTATTCACCAGCAAACGATTGAGCAACCATCATTCACCATAAATCCAATTTTGACCATTTCCTCTTCATCAGCCAATTTCACCACCAAAAATCACAGTGATGTTCCAGAGATGAACTTGTTCCCGCAGCTTGCAAGGGCCCAGAACTCCTTTCCACCAGGATTCTTCAAGAAAAACCGAGAACTGTACTTCAGTCGGATGGTGAGAAAGGTCATTGCAATGGGGACTCTTTGATGCTAAGTCCATGCCACATGCACAAGCGTAGAGTCGCTGCACGTTGACCGAAGAAAGGTCCGTCCACCGTACAACCATTGACCATTGTTATCTGGTATCAATTGGTCAATACCTTTGGTGAACTTTAGTTGTCATTCTCATTGAGCCATTGCCATTACCATCCTCATGAACATCCAGTAGAAACCCTGAATTTAAGCATGATAAAAGAGATCTTTGACCAACAAGTTATTTTCAAACCATTATAGATCCATTACAGGGGTATGTGCCAAAATAGGGCAATCAATGACCAACCAAAAAATGTTCATTTTACCACGAAACCATTGATTTTGGGGCAAAACTATTTTGGCACATGCCCGTTTAATTATTATCCACCACGCACAGTCGGGAGCTCCCATCAAAGTCCACGACGACTCCCGCAGACTTGTCCGCCTGCTTGGTGCTGGGCACCTTGGGGACAGTAACCATGGTCACTGGATGGATGTGAAGCCTAGAAACCCGGGTGAATTCATGGTCGAATGGTGGTTAGCAGTGGTTGCTCGGTCTCCAATCGGTGCACCCCCCGCTGCGCAGAGGCACACCCAGTCTGTCTGTCCCTACCGCAGATCCATCCTGTCAAACAACAACGAGAATAATACCCCGGCCTTGCCTAAATTACTACCTGCATAGACCATCTCGAATGGATCCACAGTCACGTTGTAGCTGTGCGATTGCGCTCCTTTAGAGCTGCAATTCTTTGTTTGAATCTAAGATTTCTTTGTGTAGGAGTATCACCTACAATGTCATCAAATCTTGGTGTGAAACTGGACTCCCGCCTAGGTATCTCTGGCAGTGAAGTTCGTCTTGCAGTGTTGGTGTTTGGTTGTGAAAGTCCTGAACCAGCTCCATTGTAGCCTCTTGCATTTGCATCACCGGTCGAATGGCGATACCCCGGTGGCCTGCACCCGCCCCCAGTTGATAAATGGATTTGACTTTGGATCTGTTATCTGGCAGAAGTGGAACATTCATCAGTTTACCCAAATGAGCTATGCAAGCCTGAAAAGAATACAGGTAGTCATGTAAATTGCACTGATCCCTGGTCCACCCTTGTACCGTGGTGTAGGAGCGATAAGCTTTGCCCCCTTCCGCAGTCGGAAAGAGCAAAGGCGTAACCTGTTGTGTCAAAAGTTCAAAGTTAACCAACAGCTCCAGCCATGATATGCCCGGGTCTGTCTCCTCAAGGTCAGTGGGCCAACGGAGTGTGGCCAACCATTGAACAATGCTGTCTGAATACTGAACTCCCCAGAGACTAGCTCGAATGGCTGCTTCCACCTCAGTTGCCTCCATGTCCATGGTTGAAAATACGTGAGTTTGTGGCAACGACCAGGTTTGAAATCTGTGCAATGTAGTATCAGGTGGTGATGTGTCCTCTACCAATTGTGTATTTAAAAGCGCCTGTCGAAAACATCCCAAATCAGTTCGCATACGATATTGATTGGAAAGTTTGTCTGCATAGACTCGTTGCTCATCATGTATCTGCTGCTGCATTTGTGTGTAGTCCGGTGTCATGGTCGCAAGTGCACGTTTTGCAATCCAATCTGCAACTTCGTTGCCCATAGTCAGTCGCGGGTCTTGCTGATCACGTGAAGTTCTGGCTAAATGTGCTTTAACCTTAATCGTGGGTGTGCATAAGTTGCGATTCCAATGCAGCACATGCCATCTCAGAAGAAGGTCTGCATTTTTACGTTTATGTAAACGTGCCGCAGTTGCTGTGTGTTGTATCAAGTTGAAACAGCGAAGAACATAGGAGCTGTCCGTGTAGACAGTTTTCTCTTCGCCAGTTTCATGAGCCATGACGACTGCTTGCAGTTCCGCACGATCGATGTTTGCCACACCTTGAACGAATGCAACTGCCACCACATGAAACACAGCTGACGCGAGCTGAGCCACCGGTAAATGTGCAAAGTTATCAAGGTCAGCGAGTGGAATTGTGGGAGCAACAATGGCAAACGTGGAGCATCTCGCATTTCTGTCATTCGGGAACCTGCAGGATCCATCTGTGAAAAAACATGGTCCTCCACAAGTGAGATCACATTGGGGTTCTGGCATGTTCTGCTGAAGGGCAATGGAAAGCTGCTGTAATGGATGCTGGAAAACCACTGGCAAATTCACATAAATTGGATTATGTTCCCGCAAGAATGACATGGCTTGGGGGTGTTGATCTCGTATCACCTGTGTTGCCGGACACCAGTTGACTTGGTGTTCCACTGAATCAGGTGCATTGCAAAAGTCACAAAGAGGATTGCGGTCTGCCAAAAAGTGATGCTTCTGATCATTGGTCATATATCCTCCAACTACTTGAAGTGCTAAAGCCCGCTGTGATGACACTGGTTGTGCATAGAGCTGTTTCGTGGTAAGCAGTCTATCAATGATCGGTGCATGTCGCATCCCTTTACGACTAGAAATTTCAAGGCTAACCTTTTCCATCCATGCCTGTGACAAGGACATCTCAATAACCTCAAATGGTGTGTGTAGCAGGTGCAGTGAATAAGGCAAGCTGGTCAGCAAGGATCCATCTGCTGTGCATTGCCAGCCAATTTTGGAAAGGTAAAATTGCAATGCCGCTGCCGGTCCCATGATAGAACCGGGTCTGTCATTACTGAAAGCTGTTTTTCGCAAGAAGGCTATTTTTATGGTTTCAGTAGTCTGGTACAAGAAATCCCTGGCTGTTGCCAAGGCCTGTTTGATTACAAAGTATTCCGGGTCAAGGTTGTGTTTGGTGATTGCTGCACAAGCCAAATAGGGGTTGACGTTATGGTGATTACCAACGAGCGCCCTTCCTATTCTGGACCTCAACTCATCGAACCATCTCTCTCCTGCTGCATAAAGAAAAGCACCATATAGTGCCTTGGGGAGGCACGCAGTGCTCACGATGGTTGCTTTGGTGTGCAAATCAAGGTCCTGTTTTTGCAGCCTTTGCAATCTTTCTAGTGTTTCTTGGTGTCTGGAAGCTTGAGGTTGTCTGAACTGTTTACATCGGTAATGGAGCGTGAAGCCCAAATCCTTAGCATGCATATGTTCTGGAATCTTGTCCAAGGTCACATGTCGGGAAGCCGCATCGACATATGCCTGGCGGTGGATCTGGGATGTAGTCCAGCACCACGTTTTAGACCAATCAATATCCAACCTTAGACATTGTGTAAATCGAAGAAACTCATCGATGACCTGTGCATGCATGCTAGGATCTGAAGCGCGATAGCTCCAGTTGTCTGCGAAAAGGTGTGGCACCACCGTCGGCAGCTGGAGTAGGGCATCGAGCATTGCATTGACTGCCACCATAACGGCAACTGACCAAGGGTCGCCTTCCGGTACCCCAGTGGTTCCTGGGGGGAACTCTGTAAAAACTGATCCAATTTGCCAAGTACGTGAAAGCTTTTTCAGGCTTTCATACCAAGTATCGATCCATTTTTGTGGAACTCCTAATTTTTGCATTAGGTGTTTACAAGGCAACCTTGGCAGGCAATTGAATGCCTTCTTGATATCAAGTGTTAAGCCTCCCCAAGACACTTCAACCTGTCTGGCCACTGATTGTTCCAACAAAAATTGGAGCTCGTATTGATGGTGCAACGCCGACCGGCCTGGAAGAAAGCCGGAAATTGATGCCGGCATGGAACGAGACCATGTGTCCAAGATGATACCCGTGGTTACCTTTGACCAGATCCTATAAATTAAGGATAATATCGTAATAGGACGTGTCTTGGCCGGGTCATTGGTTCCAGCCTCTTTAGCCAGGGCGATTACCCGAGATCGCATGAGATGTGCGGGCAGTCCAACCAACTCTAGTTCCTGAAAGGCCTGAATCAAGGCTTCAAGGCACGATCGCGGAAGTGTCTTCAATTCATCTGCTGACCAGCCACAGATGCCTCGTGCTGTTTGCGATTTTGTTTTTGAAATAGCCAATTCCCATCGGACTACATCCGTGACCTCTATCATTGGTATTTCTTCCATGGGGGGAACCTTTTCAAGCAAGTGGAAAAACTGAGTCCAGGATACTGATTCATCCTGTTCATCTGGAGTGTCCCTGTCCCAGAATTGACTCCAATAGGATTGAAGGTCATGAGCGACATCTTCGGGCACAAAGTTCAACCATGTTTGAGATAACTCTCCCGTGGGTGGGAGCTCAAGGTCTGCATCTTCCAACATCAGCTCAACCCTGGTATTGTCAACCGACACGATAGTTGCATGGTGGCCGGAAATGTTGCATGGCAAATGATTGTACAGTGTCGCTCCTTCTGGAATCAGCACCTGGCAAAGTCCATGTTGCACCTGCTGTGTCAGGTGATAAGGTTCTACATGATGATGCGTTGAATGGGTTAGCAAACCATTACTCGGTGCTCGAATACTAGCATATGCCTGGCTTTTCCCATATTTCTTGATGTCCAAATCGCGAAGGAACTTGGCATGATCTCGCCGTCTCTGAACATGTTGACTGGCAAGCGTCTGCAAATCCACTTGGCTCCATTGAATCAACTGCTGGAGGTGACTAGCTAAAGGCATGCTACCAGGTGACAAGGGGAACCCCAGTGGGGAATGGGTGGATTCAACCCATCTTGCATAACCTTGCCCAAATCCTGTTGTGCGCAAGATTGATTTCCATTCGGATAGCATTTGAATGCGGTACCAACCCCGATCTCCCTGCTTGGTAACCCTGGCATGAAGGGATTGCAGCCGACGAAGTTGCTTGGTTCGTTGTCGGATTAAAAGGGAAGGCTGGTCCACCTCCGGGGTGAAGTGTTGTTTCCATCCCTGTTTGATCAATCTAGTACATGGAACCTGTTTCAGTTTGATTGGGGCACATCGCCCTTGATGGCTTTTAGGCAAATGGGGCTGCGGATGCCGTTGTGGATCACTAGCATGTTGCTGTGCCAACGCTGCGTCAACTGCTTGTTCTACCCGTTGCGCCCATGAGGAAAGTGGATCCCCATTAGCTTGGGTTGGTGGCTGGCTGTCAAAATTCGATGAAATCAAATCTGCGGAAGGTTCGAAAGGCAACCAAGATTTTGGCAATGGCCAAAATGCTATCTGTGATGGTTGATCAGGCATGTGCAATGTGACCAACAAAGGATGATGTCCTGCAAACAATTCCTGGCGATCAATGTGAACATCTCGGAGGAATGGCACCAAACTCCTGGAGAGAATGGCAACATCATTGCGCGATGACTGCTTGAAGGTACATGGCATGCGTTCACCTTTGATTTGTTCATAGAAAGTTTCAGCAGTCATACAACCTGCCTGTTGCAAAGCATCCCATGTAGAAAGTGTGGTGGGGTGGTGATTAAGGTCTCCTGCAATGATATATGGAAAATCGCTCTGCCGTGTCAATTCCAGAGCTGTTGCAAATAGATCGTTGGTGAGAATCTTTGAATTCTGAGTACATGATGGTAGGCCGTAAATGGTTACCAATTGTACAGTGGCTTGGCCTAAGTTCACAAAGGCATGTACTAACCTCCCCGATGTGTACCAATCCTGGTTATCTCCAAGAAATGACTTTCGAAGTGGATATTGCGAAAAGATTGAAACACCAGTTGCTGCACCTCGAAGTGATTCGGTATCCCTAGCATGCACCTGGTTGGCCGCAGGAGCCCCCCAAATGGCATGGAAACCTCTTGCACGAAGTGCTCGTTGTTCAATTTTCTGTACTCGATTTGTAGCACTCGTTTCGGACAACATGACGATGTTAGCTCCGAATCCGGTCAAAAGGTCTGTTTTTTCATAAATTGTGGTTGGATTGGTAACCATAATGGTCACAGCATGGCCGGAAGGAGGGCCTGGATGGGAGGCTTCCCCAAATCGAAAGGAATGCATTGGCGACAAGCGATACGCCAACAATGGGGTCCTCTGGTCAAAATCTGGACGAAAGTTGGGAACGTCAAAATTACCTAAGTCCAATTGATAAAAGGAGGTTTCGTGTTGATCCAATGCGCACCAGCGGTCAGAGACATGGGGCACCAGATCACCACTCCACCGTACAACCGTGGTAATTAAAAATTTAGAGCAATGCCTCAGTAGCCAAAATTTGGGTGTGCAAAACTTCTCACGGTGTCCACCCTGAAAACCGTGAGGAGGCAAAACTTCATTTTTCCATCTCCGAAAGTTCAGAGAGGTCATCAGCCTCTCCGTCATGGTTGGTCTTTGTCAACTTCGTACCTGTTCTCTTTGTTCCTCTCGTGTCCAAGAAAATCTGCTTCAATTCTGCAAATGAGTTGGACATGCGCTGTTCTTGAACTACCGTTTGTTGGGTTTCCAAAGATGTGAACTTGGTCGAAGTAGCTTCTTTCATCTGTTGAACCATTGTCTCGACTGCCTGCAATCTGGAATCTTGCTGTTCGAATCTGGTTGCAATGGGTCCACTCAAGGGTTTTGCATCGGAGGTCCCTTGCATGGGCTTGGTGGTATCTGGGTTCTGTCCAATTTGTGGCTTCCATGGATCCATGAATGGATCCCCTGTCTTGAAGATGTTGTCCCGGTTGGATTTGTCCTGAGTTGCTTTGGCGGGAAAAGACCGTGGACCTGCTGCAATGGAGCTTGAACTTTTGATTCCTTTGTCTGGCAACTGTTGAAGCAAAAGTGGTTGACCATTAAATGCCAAAATCTTGTCCGGAATCACATCAGTTGCAATCAACCATTGTCGTGCTCCTGACGATTTCAGCGGTCTAATTGCCCAATCATAGTTTTGCTTGGCCCATTGCTTGAGAGTATCCGAAGAAACTCCCAATGGCAGCGGATGAAGCTTGAATCTCCATTTGAAGGAAGCTTCCTCGGGAACTTCGGTTTCAGGCTTCAAGGTAGCCCAAGCATTTGCAAAGTTGGACGAATCAACACGGAGGCCAATGCCCTTTTTCCCGAGAGCGCCTGCGAAGGGTTCTTCGTAAAAAATCAGCCGTATATCAACATCTGTACATCATCACATCAGCAACATCAACATCTGTACATCATCACATCAGCAACATCAACATCTTCACATCATCACATCTGCAGATCTAGATCTTCGCATCATCACATCTGCAGATCTAGATCTTCACACCCTCACATCTGCAGATCTAGATCTTCACACCCTCACATCTGCAGATCTAGATCTTCACACCCTCACATCTGCAGATCTAGATCTTCACACCCTCACATCTGCAGATCTAGATCTTCACACCCTCACATCTGCAGATCTAGATCTTCACACCCTCACATCTGCAGATCTAGATCTTCACACCCTCACATCTGCAGATCTAGATCTTCACACCCTCACATCTGCAGATCTAGATCTTCACACCCTCACATCTGCAGATCTAGATCTTCACACCCTCACATCTGCAGATCTAGATCTTCACACCCTCACATCTGCAGATCTAGATCTTCACACCCTCACATCTGCAGATCTAGATCTTCACACCCTCACATCTGCAGATCTAGATCTTCACACCCTCACATCTGCAGATCTAGATCTTCACAACTCACATCTGCAGATCTAGATCTTCACAATTGACGTCTGCAGATCTAGATCTTCAAACGCTGACATATGCAGATCTTTCTCTCTCTCTCGCTCTTCTTTCTTCTTCTCTCTAAGGCCGGGGCGG
>VSDK01027374.1:108995-128478 GCA_009767595.1 Symbiodinium kawagutii
TGGGGAGCGGCCTGCCAAGCCCATGGAGCCAGGTCCAGTGGCGGCACGGTGCCAGGGATTGGCTCCAGGCCCAGGCTACGGGAGGACCTCGCGGCGAGGGTCCCAAAGGAGGGGAAAAATGGCATGGGAACCAGGGGAATTTGGGTGGTTAAAGGGTGGTGAGCTTGGAGTTGGGGTTGGGCTGGTTGATGAGAGTGAATGGGTTGTAAATGTTGGATGGAAAATCATGGGAATCTGGTGGTTGATGATCATAGTTAGGGCATCATTCGACTGCGATACAGCGAGCGTCGCTTTCATATGGGACAATCCAGCCCAGGGTTGCCATTGGTTGATGTTCCTGGTGAAGTGGGACGTGGGTGATGTACTTGTGGATGTAACCAGTGACTTTGCAAACATCCCAAGCATGAACGCGCTACACTAGCCGTTGGGCTGTTCACTGAGAGAATTTGGTGACATATGAAGACATAGCCACCCATGAACTTGATCATGGTGATGATGAACCTAGCAAAGTGCGAGAGAACTAAGGAAACATACATGCGTGTCTCGGTGATGGTATACTTCTGATTTTGGTAAATTCTGGGTTCGTCT
This sequence comes from Symbiodinium kawagutii, assembly GCA_009767595.1. Taxonomy (NCBI): domain Eukaryota; class Dinophyceae; order Suessiales; family Symbiodiniaceae; genus Symbiodinium; species Symbiodinium kawagutii. The sequence goes on from VSDK01027374.1 coordinate 109,584, forward strand.
ACAATACTGGTTGATCATTGGCTAAGCAGTGTGGCTACAACTCTATCAAGCTCAAGATTTCCCGGATTGACTTTTAGACAAACAAAACATTTTTCGCCCATAGGAACATCATGACAAGAGATACAAACAAGATAATACCATATACCGTACACAAGTCCAGACAATGCTGTGCTCAATCTTTACAGACCCGCTGCACCAAGCTTCGGCGCGGCCAAGTGCGGCTCAGGGGCAAGTTCCATGGGGAACTTTCCAACAACAGCTCCAGAGATCCTACAGCGAGCGAAAGTGAAGCGTGTTTTTTTTTCCCTCTCCGAGTAGCTCAGTATGGACATTAGCGGGTGTTGCCAATACTGATGCTACAGGGCCACTAATGGGTGCTTTCGGACAATGGTGATTGCTCATGTTCAATGCTGATGGTTGATGTTTGCCACTGAAAATGGTTCATTGCTAATGGTTCGTGCGATTCCTGATGGTTTTCGAAAAGTTGAAGCATCTGCTCCATTCAAAACCAGCATGTCCTTGGACATATTCACAGCTGGACGAGGTAGGTTCGCACATGCATTATCCCTGTGATGCCATGGCTTGGAGAGGTAAAATCACATCCATAGAGAGAATGAAAACCTTTCCGCTTGAAAGAACCAGTGACCACAAACAACAAACATTCATAGGGCATAAGCCCGCAGCTGCCTTTCAACTCATGAATGAACGTCTAAAAGTAAGTGATTGTTACCCTTGGACCAGCTGGAGGCAGGTCAGCCTTTGTTACATGGTGGTTTCTACCACAGACATAACACACAGGACTCCAAAGAAACAAGTAAACACAGGAATCTGAATATAATCTGAACATAATCTAAATACATATAAGCAAACACGCCACATACATAGACCAATACATAGGTAATACATGTATACATACACCATCATACACCTCAGTGTGTCCTCTCCCAGTATTCTTGGTGCCACGAATGGGCGACGGGCCGCCGAGATACGTTCGGGGCCCAAGGCGTTTTGCATCCGCGCGTTGAGAGCCCGTTCGTTCTCACCTCAGGGCTGGGAGATGGGTAGCCATAGCGGGGTGCACCTCTGCCATGGTGGCTGTAACCAGTTGGGATGCACATCTAACCCAAGGTACCCTTGTCTTCCTAGGTCCCAACATTCCCAAGCTACTCTTCCAACTCGATTCGGTTTCTTGGGGGTGGTTGGGGTCCACTTTATTGGATGCAGTTGTCTATGAAACTAACCAAACTGGTGGTTGTTTACCCTCCACGGCTACAACAACCAATGCACGGAAGAACAACAACAAAAAGACGTCTCACAAGAACAAACCCATGAACCAACAGTAAGAAGAACAAACAACAGCATACGAACATTAAGCACGAAAAAATACGGCAAAACAAACCCATCAACCAACTCCAAAACAACAACAACAACAACAACGATGACGGGGTCGGCTACCAAGATGCCACCAATGCGGCCCTGCAGGTGACGCAATAAGCAGCTCAGCGCCGAGACGTAGCCGTGTAAACAGAAACCGCCTGGGAGAAACAGAACGAGAAACGGCCATACAAATGGTGGCATTTGAAAGTGACAAATGATAAGTTAACCATCATCAACCATTATCATGGTTAAAATGATGATATATATAATCATGGTTGATGGTGGTTCAGTGACAATGATAACTATAGTTGATGATGATAATGGTTGATGATGGTGATGGTTGATGATGGTGATTTATGGTGGTCAATGGTGGTTGATTATAATGGTTGATGATGGCTGATGGTGATTGATGATGATGGTTGATGATGATGGTTGATGGCGGTTAAGTGACAATAACAACAGCAACAACAACAACAACGATGATGATGATGATGATGATGATGATGATGGTTGCTGATGGTTGATGATGATGGTTGATGATGATTGATCATAGACATAGAGATGATGAAGTTACATAACGACTTGACAGTGAATGGTGGTTGATGATTTTTGACAAGCAATCGCAATAGTTGACAATAGGGGGTAATAACTAGAAGCAGCATATATGAGGAATGATGGTTGATGATGGTGAGTGATAGTGATGGTCAACAAAGATGGTTAATGATGACGGATTGTTTGTAAGGGTTGATCATGGCACCAAAAATGGTTCATCACGCTTCGTTTAAGCATTGCTCTTGGGGTTGGATTGACTCTGCTGGAACTCAGCATTTTCAAAGTCACCTCTGGGAAGACTGTTTATCATGGCGTGTCATGAAATTGTACAGGCTTTATTCTGAATTGGTTGACATGATTTGGCTATGGGTCAATATTAACTCACCAATAATGGGGAATAACAACCAACAAAATAGAAAAAACAATGGTTAGTGATAGGGGAACCAGGGGTACGGGGTTTTGACCCACTGCCATTTCTATGATTATGTCTGTGATGATGATGGCGATGCTGAAGATGGTGAAGAAAATGATGACGATCATGCAGCTGCTCTGTTGATGATGGTCATGTTGGCGATGATGAAAATGAACATGCACAGTTTGCACTCCGGACAGTGCATCTGGTCATCAACATGCAGCCAGGTATGTTTAATTTCAACCCATCCTACCGTTGTTGAAACGCACTGACCGGCATACGGTTGCAACTTATTCGCGGCAACCCCGAAGGAAACCGGTACAATGTGCTAACCCCAAGTGACCATCTGGAAAGCTAACAAAGCACATTTAAAAACCAACTGCTTGTAGCTACCGCACCATCATAACAACTATTTCTACCAGTATGAACCAATCCTAACTATATATATATATATATATATATATATGATCCGCAATCGACTCCTGCCAGAAAACACTCGATGCGGCCGTTTTTGCAAGAAGGCTCACCCGGCCAATCAAGTTTGTTGAGACAGAGTTCATCCATAGATTTTCCATGGACTCACACTGGCATGGAAAGATTCAAAGTGAAATCTGCTCCAAACCACACCCTTGAGAGAATGTGAGGTGGAGGGGCGGCTGGAGGTGACTTGAGCAGGATGGATGCGGCATTCCATCTTTCTGCTCATCATTCCTGTCCAAGGACTAAACATGATCCGCAATCGACTCCTGCCAGAAAACACTCGATGCGGCCGTTTTTGCAAGAAGGCTCACCCGGCCAATCAAGTTTGTTGAGACAGAGTTCATCCATAGATTTTCCATGGACTCACACTGGCATGGAAAGATTCAAAGTGAAATCTGCTCCAAACCACACCCTATCCATCTGCAGAGAGTGAACTGAAATCATGACACCAATTCGTCAGCGATCATCGCACACAGTCTATGTGGGTATGGCTGAGCTCTTCGAGTCATCCAAACTCCATGGCTATCTTTACCAGTTAAGATGATGTGACGTCGATTGGTGAAGGAACAACGGCCATGAAGAGGAGAGCAGTGCATCGAGATATTCTTCATGCCATCAAAAAGGTGACAAAGAAAACCAGTGGATTTTCGCCAAGGCATCCCAAAAGCACAAAAGTCAGTTGTGATGAAAAAAGCATCCCTTGAAAGAAATCGCTGAAGATTCTTAGTGAGCCAAATCCTTGAAGACGCAGGATTTTCTAAAACCCATGGAATGGCCAGAGAAGTGCATAGGTCAGCAATCTTATCTGACACCAGCAAAAGTTGATTGCCCTGCTGCAATTTCTCCCAGTCGTGAGCATCAACATGTTGAAATCCCCAAAGGTTATCCAGATCATCTCTTAACGGAGGTGGCCCACCATCATGTTTCCGAGCGCGACTCCAAGTAGTACAAGGGGTACCCATCCAAACCAGTGCTATATTGGAGGCATGTCGCTTGATGAACCGTTCCAACTGCGAAAACACCTTCTTGTTCAAGAGATCACATCCAGAGCCATACTCGATGTCATAGGCAATGGCAACGAAACCCCTATGAGAACATGCATGAGAAAGGCGTGCACATCCACTGAAAAGCTCTAGCACATACTTCTTCTTAGGTTGCGGCGACCCGGGCAAGGGACAAAATGTCCTGGGGCCTCCATGTGAAACTTGGCCTCCATCTGCACGCAGTATCGCTGGAGGCATTGTGGAAGCCGATGGAATTCTTGAGAGATGCGGGCATGAGCTTCGTACCTCTTTACGCTGTTGTCTGAATTCCATCTTCCTCTTTGTTTTACCTCTAGCAGACTGCGATGTTTTTGCTGACGGTCGAAACTTGGACCGGAGTGCCGTAGTTGATAAAGTACTGCATGGTTTTGCTCCAGCCCCACTTTTGCTAATGCCCACTTCCAATCCTTCACCAGCCGGTCGTATGTTAGGTCGATCAGATACGTATGATGAGTGATCATGTTCTCCAGTGCCCTGCCCAGCCAAGGGAGCAGTGGGGAGTCCAACATCAGAGATTCGTCCGACAATCCCACCTTGGACTGCTGGTGCCTGGCAGCTGGATGCAAGTGGAGTGCATAGAAGACCGACCCCGGCATCGGTGGAGCTAGATCGCTCCGTTGCAGATCGAACAGCTCTCCTGGGCGAAGGTAGGCCGTGAACATCAGAAGGATGGCTAGGGAGCTGGTCTTCTTGCCTACCTTCATCAACTCGAGGCACATGGTTGCAATGATGGGCCATGGAATTGGAGGTCGGGTCATCTGAGGTTCTACTTTGTGCCAACCCTGCAAAGCCCTTCTTGTTCGGCATAACATGTGCTTGGGGGCGAAGTCGGGGTAGGCATCTATGATGGCCGCCATTGTCTTTGTTCCGTCTTGGTAATCGAAGCCGAGGTTGAACATGTTGTTGACAAACTTGCAACAAACCGAGTCGAAGCTGTTCTTTCGAGTCAAACTGAGTTTCATCTTCTTGGCATATGCTTTCAACTCTTGAATTCTCTTCATGTAATCCAGAGCTACTGGCCTTGACACTGCTAACATTTCCAGCGGAGTCTGACCTGTGAACCGTGGACCTTCCAACCTCTGACTCAGTTTCAACTCCCGACGAACCTTCTTCTGCTCCTGGGACGGAATCAAAGGCTCTGGAGCCTGTCGCTTTCGTGGACCTCTTCTTTCCGGAGGTGGTTCCTGAGGCAAAAGTTTTGGGAGCACGACATTCTTCGGACCTTGGGGGATAGCACCGTTCAAGGATCTTTTCTTTGAGCTTTTTCTCGTCCTTTCGGGCAGCAGCATCTGAAGTTCTCAAATGCTCCCAACGTCTGCTGGGTCCGTCTGCTATATTGAGTTCGCTAGGCACCCAACGCACCGAAAGAGCACAGTCAGTCGCAAGCAGAAGACATGCTACCCTCCTACAAATCCTCAACATCCCATAGGTACCGGATCGCCCTTTGGCCAAAAGCAACGTCATGCTCATGTTGTCGCAGAAGTGAAGATGTTTCTTGCCAAACTCTTGAATGGATCTAAATTTATGTCTGAGTGCAGCCACAACCCCACGACCTTCCAATAGTGTGATGTGTTCAGCATGTTGCATATGTACTGCAAAACATTCATGCCATTCAGAGGGTGCAAGAAGGTCAGCATCAACTTCTTGAAAATCAACATCCAGCTCAAAGGGATCAGCATGAAGGATTTTCTCGATTGGCTTCACAGTGTTCACGTCGCTAAAGGGATCAGGCTTGGATAAGGCTGAAGCACGGGGATTGCAAGGTAAACTAGATTTGTATCTCCATGATTCCTTCACATTTCCAAGCCTAGACTGGTCCAACTCACTCAGATCACGGCGACATACAGCAATTCCTGAAAGGGATGCATCTGAAGCAGTGACTGATGAAGACCAATTTCGATGAAGATCCACTGAACATAGTCGCAATATATGTGAAGCCCATTTCGCCTCTCGAGCTGCTGATGCCCAAAGCGTTTGCCTCTTAGAATAAGAATCATATACAAAGTCATACAAGGATCTGAATATACTCAACAGTTCTCTACGAAGCAAGCAAATATGTATTGCATGTCCCAATAGCCTCTCAATCGAACGGCCATCCACCACAGGTCGATGTGAGAGCCACTCAAAGGCCTTAAGGATGCGATCAAGTCTTTCAGGAATTGGAAGTATCACTCCAGTCTCACCATCGATAAGAAAACCTAGGGACTGAGCCAAAGTACATGCATCTGTCTCCTCATGCACTCGGAAGCCCAATCGCCTGAGTTCGGTGACGACTGAATCCTTTATGACTTGCACCCTCTTCTCACAGGTACCCGCAACATTCAAGTTATCCGCATACGGGATAATGATGGCTTCACCGTCTTTGAGGTCAGGACAAGGTTTGCCCTCAACCAGGAGCCGGTCCGCTCCCAAAACGGAGGCCTGCAACGCAATGTGCTGGTGAGCACGTTGACTGAGCCACATTGCCCAACTCCATCCCATCGGTACAGCTTTCAGTCTTGGATAAACCCAACCTCCATCATCTTGAACTGGAATCACATCCGAAGGAAGTTGCCAGTCCTGAAGAAGCGTTGAAGGGACAGCAGGAAGACAAAAAAGATCCCGGAGGGGTTCAGGCATTGCAAGGCTATAGAAATAGTCTTTGATGTCGGACTGAGCGATGTACAGCTTTTGTCCCGGAGGCAAAGCCACTTGACCCCATGTGCTCCTTGCTGACAACGCCATTGGAGGTGGTGGGTGAAAACGTCTATTGACTCCCCTACAATCCAAAACAAGTCGCAAGCGATTGTTCGTCTTCTTCACAAAAAACGGAGCAATCAAATCTCGTGGTTTTGAAGTGAAGTCAATCATGTTCTTGTCAAACAGATCCTTGATAAAACCATTGTATTTCTGCTTGTCCTTTCGTAGAATAGTATCCATATATGGTGTAAAGCCCGCATCCTTCTCCACAATCTCACCCCAGGCATCCTCGGAAATCAACATTCTTCCCAGGGGATCTTCAATGGCTTCTCGACCCACAGGATCCAGAACCTGATCGAGAGAAACTAGATGGGCTCCCACATCAGGCAAGGAAACAAGGTCTCTATTGTAAGATCGGACTGTGCTCAGGTTGGTGCTCCCGTCATAGGACACCTCTGTATGCAGAAGCTCTTTTGCAGCCTCACGCACTGTACAAGTCTTGTTGGGCTTCTTCTGGCGTCCCAACTGCTGAAAAATTTTATGTTGACATTCCCTCTGTGCCAAACTTTCAATGGTGCAAGAAGGAGTGCCCTGGTCACCATACATCTCGTTGAGACATTGGGTGATAGAATTAGCCTCCATGACTCTCTCACGCACACCAGCCCGCCTCCGCTTCGAAGAAATGGAAACACCTGGAACACGTGGGGGAATGGGGGCAGCAGGTATAGGGAATAGCTCACGCCATCTTTGGTTTCCATGTGTGCCATGGCCACCCTGGCCTGCTGAAAAAAACTCTTGACCCCCACCATCTCGAGGATCAGCAGCAGTGGAGAAACTGCCCATGACATCTGCTGCAACTGCCATGGGCGACCCATTGGTCATTTCTCATCGCCGCCTCCCCCAGAGCCTTTCTTGCCCGGGTTACGGCGGCGCGCAGCCTGCTCTTCTCTTGCTTTCCTCGCCTCCTTCTGTATCGCAGCATCGTTTTTCAACTCACTGGCCACGTGGGCAGCCAAACTCGAATCTATACCTTGATTCTGCTTCCTATAGCGCCAACCCATGAAATAGTCAGCACTGCTATAGTCCGGAGCCGATGGTGACACCCTGTGTGCCTCACGAATCACCTGCATCCTTCTCACCACCAACTCCGCTGACTGCAAACTGCTGGGATTCAATTGGTCTATGCAAATCATGGCCTCAAAGATTCGACTCAAACACTCATGCTCATACACCGATCTGTCACCCCGGGGTATGTCAGCTGTTCGCAACCAGAATTCATGATAAGAAGTCGGAGTCATGTTCTGATCCCTCAAACTCTTGGAAATGTTCAAAGCCGTGGCAGGACCCTCCAACTGAAGACCTCCTCCCTGGGGGGTGGCATCAACCATGAGGGGAACAGCAGCGGAAAATTCACGTCTCCTGATCCCTTGAACGTCAAAAGCCACTGGTAGGACACGAAGATCATCTAGCTGGAAACTAGGGGCATCTGCTTGAAGGACTCTTTTCACATAACAACTTTCAACTCTACCGTGAAGATCTGGAAGTAAAGCTTTATCACCCATGCGGAGATGACCAGGAGGAAGAGGATTCGGCTCCACACACACAACCTCACCCTTGGTACGGCCACCTGCATTCTCAACCGCAACCCATACGAAGACCTGCCCCACAACTGGTGCGACACCCACAGCGGCAGCCACTGGAGCTGCACCCAAAGCAGGAGGAGGAGCTGGCCCCAAAACTCCTGCAGGAGCAGCTGGGGGAGCAGGTGGAGGAATCACTGGCGCAGCCACAGGTGCTGCTGGCGCTGGTCCCAATCCACGAGCCAACCTCAAAGCATTCGCCTCTAAGATTGCCTGAGCTCTCTCTTGTGCAATCTCTGCTGGAGTGAGGGGACCAAAACCGTAAATGGCAGCAGCTGGAATTCTAGCAGGGGGTTGATCAGTAGCACCAAGGTAAGCAAAGTCCACAAGGTCAGGGTTATGGATATCCAATCGTTCATCGTACCGGTCAAGGTCCGGCGTCAATATCATCCATGTGTTTGTGGCAGAATCCACCTCTGCCAACAATAACCGAGTATGCCAGCAAACGGGAACTTCGCCATAATTCAGCAAGGCGAGATGTCCTGCTTCCATTTTCAGTTGCCCAAGCTAAGCTTCCCAGTTGAACCAAACACACCTTTACGGCCTTTTGAAGGCGATGGAATCTTCGAGGTATCAATGGGGACCTTGTCGAACCACCAGCAAATCACCGCACCAACGATGACAAACAAGAGGACTAACAACCAGGTTCCCGTGGACACTCCGAGCTCACAGCCACAATGACAAGCGCACTGGCACTGACAGGCTGTAGGGGGTGGTTCCACACTCCGCCGCAGCTGCCAACCCAGCGCCCCAGCACACAGCAGAGCTGAAGCCTGCAAAGTGGCCTGGGAGGCATCCATCACCTAAGCCTGGCTGCTGATTTTTTGACTTGAGCAGGATGGATGCGGCATTCCATCTTTCTGCTCATCATTCCTGTCCAAGGACTAAACATATATTATCAACCATTAAGAAGTGGCCCCCAGCAATTACAAGTTGGGTTATGACCCCCTGTAAATGGTAGTTAACCCTAGTGAAGTCAATTATAGACCAGCTTAGAAGTGGTTGGGGGCTCACTTTGTAGGTGACTGGAAAAAAACACCAGTAGGAACCAGTAGTAACGATCATCAACCATTGGTAACCACTATGTATCTAACTATAATCAACAATTAATTAACCATTGCTAACCACCATGATATTATCATTATTAATCAACCATTCTTGGCCATTCTTAACAACCATCAATCAGCCATTGTTGACCATGAATTAACCATTATGAACCATCATAAATCATCAACCACTATCAGCCATTGATTAACCACTATCTAACAAATTCCAAACATTAATCAACTATCATTAACCATCATTAATCATTATTAACCACACATTATATAATGATCATTAACCACCATTAATCATTATTCCTCACTATTTTAAACCAGCATTAATCATTAAGCTCTATTAACCACCAGGTACCTGACACTAAGCATTAATAATATTAACCATTAATAGCACTATTGTCAAGGACTAGGCACACATTAACCACTATCAACCACCAGGTGCCCAGCCCTCACGCAGAAAAACCACCCAGCACCGCAGGTGTGGCGCTCTTTGCCGCCGCGGCACCGTGAATCTCCGGATCCGCCAGCGGCAGCAGCCAGGGCGTGTGCAGCGGGAGTTGGCAGCTGCGGTTGCGCCAACCTCAGCCGGATGCCCTGCTGGAGCGATCCCTGGTGAATCATCAATTTAGGGAAAAAAAACATGCTAATAAATGGGTAGTGAATGGGTAATGAATGAGTAATGAATGGTTAACTAATGCTTAATGATTGGTTTAAAGGGTTGATGAATGGTTAATGAATGGTTATAAATGGTTGCAAATGGCGAATGAATGCTTCCTGACGGTGGTCAATCATGTCTAATGGCTAGGAATAGTTGACTATGGTCCTCTAATCTTTTCTGATGAGCGCCGATCGCTATGACCGGAGTCCTTTGGTATTCCAATCGCAAGATGTACAGGCAACTGGGACATGATTGACGATGCTGAACGATGACGCAACCAACATGGGCATCAATCCGAAGATTGACCATGGAAATATGATGGGGCCGCAAAGCTTCCAGTGGCTTCGCCTGGGGGTGACAGTATGCCAACAATGCCTTGCATAACAAGCAGGAATTCAGTGGGGTAGCTCACGCACTCACTAGCCACTAGTCAATATCAACCCTAATTATCAGCCATGATCAACCATTACTACGTGATAGTTGACAACTTGACCATAATCTTCCGTCAACCATGGCCAGTGCCATACACCTATCAGCAGACAATGGTCTATCAACCACATAGTACCATTTACCATACGGACAGTTTATCAACCACAACTATTAGCCTTTGGTAAATTCACCTAGCAATGGAAAATCCACCATAGAAATAGCTGGTTGTTGAGCAGTTCTCTAAAAATATGGTGAAAATCCGGCTGGTTAGCAACAGCTGTTGGTCAACTGATCATGGCAAGAACCAGGTGAGAAGAGCTTCCGTAAGACTGGATGGTTCATGCTTAATAGCTATCGTTCACATCTATGGTTGATGCCTTTGGTTGATTAGTTGTTAATAATCATGGTTGACAAATAACTACTAGAAAAATCGCTGAACAACAAGTTCATGACGATAGTTCATAACAGGTTCTTTGATGATTGACGGTCGTTCATGATCGCTGACAAAGGTTTCGTGGTTGCTTCATCACCGTTTCAATGAGTCCCGATTTCTCAAACAGGATCATGGTCCGACAATAGATATTTTGGATGATAAAACAATGGTTGATCCCAGATGATATCTACTGTGTTCAATGGAGAATGGTCCAACTATATTCCCGGACGAATTGTCCAACAATATGACACCACGTCACTCCCATCAGCAAATGCCCTGATTGTGAGGGATTGGGTTCAATCTGCCGCCATGGCGAGTTGGATGCTTTACTAGCCATGTTGGATCAAACAAGGTCAAGGAAAAAATGAAACTCTTCCACTCGCTGGGAACCCTGAATTGGACGGACTTCCTCTCATCAAACTAGATTTTCTGGGATTCTTATTTCTTCTCAACTATCGTTGGTTTTTTGTTGATGATTGTTTCTCGCTGTTCAACCATTAGTAAATTCAATCCTTTTCAATCACCACCGACCACCATTTACCATCCACTCCCAATTCCTAAAGATCAGGATCAAGAACCAACCAGCCACCATGACTCACTATCTTCCCTATGGTTCGTTGGCTAGGTCAGTATCACCCACACTCTTGTTCTGTTATGCTCAGTTGAACCCATGCTTGTTGGATCGCATCATTACCATTCACCACCATGAACCAGGTTCTCAGCCATCATCAACCATCAATCACCCATTCACCCATTTACCATCCGTTCGCGATCAATCAACCATCATTAATCATTGTACATAGTCAGCTGGTGAATCAAAATATTCCCAACATGGTGCTTTCTCAAAACAGGGGACCCTCCAAAAAGTTTGGTTTATAACTATAAACGTTTACTATTGGATGATTTAGGGGCACCCCTATGACTTGAGAACCTCCCACATCTTTGTTGCTTAAGCATCCACCCGTCTCATGGTGCGGGGCCCGGTGCATAGCATCGACTCGTTCGCCAGCGCAGCGCGGAGCCAAGGTGCAGCTGGGCACCTGAGCGACCTCGTTGGAGTCGCGCAACTCGAAGAACTCCTGGAGATCCGTCACTTTGAAAAAGGGAAGGTGATTGGCAGGTGACAATCATTAATGGTTGTTAATGACTAATCATCACCTGATTGTAACCATTTTAATCATTATTAACCATGGTCATTAACCATCATTGATTGATAAGGAAGTTCTAGCGGTTAATAATGGTTAATAACCAGTTGACGACCATGGTTAATAATGGTTAATAACTAGCTAGTAATGGTTAATAACCATCATTGACCATCAATAACCAGCAGGTGATGAATGGTTCCTTAGTGGTAATCATTAACCGTCATTAATTGAACAAACATCAAGAAACGGCTATTAATTAGAAGTAATGGTTAATGATTAATTAGTAGCAACCATGAGTTAATTAGTTTTGTCTAATAATGGCTAATCGCTAATCAATTCGTACTAATCATTAACCATCATTAGTAGGTGATAAATGGTTGATTCGTGGTACTGAGTAGTTAATGTGGTTAGCCGTATTGATTAGTTAATTAGTAAGAAGTAATTAATGGTTATTCAATTAGTACTAATCATTGGTGATGAGTGATGAGTGGTTAATGATGGTTGATGAATGGTTGATGATACTTGATAATGATGGTCAATAGTAGGATCCAATGAAAGTTGATGATGGTGAATGGTCAATAAGTGATATCTAATGATGCTTAATAGTCAGTGACTACTAGCCATTGCAGGTGATGACTCGCCAATGAAGATGGTGAATGGCTAATAATCAGTCATGGCTAGCAATCATAAAGCATCATCAAGAGATGATGAATTGTTCAAAATTGATGCTTCATGAGTACTGGCCATTATTGGTTGATATTGTTAGTTTCTAAGGGCGAACAAGGGTCGGTGGTGGCTATTACTGGCTAATGACAATTAATATGCTTAGTGGGACAATCTGCGATATATTACTTTGTGGTGGTTTAGAATGGCTGGTAATGGTTGATATCCATGGCTAAGAGGGAAATGATATTTGGGACCTCATGGTTGAAAATACCTCAGTGACAGTTCAATGATTACTTGTAGTGCTTAACGGTGGTTCCTGTTGGCTAAAACACAGATAACGTAGCGGTGGCATCTATCCTTATTCAAGGTAGACTTCCTACTGATTTAAAAGGAAATAGTAATTCTGCAGGTCTATGATGCACATACACTTTCATGAAACATGATGTCGATACGGCCGCACACATCAGGTGGAGGCTATTGGAGGGAGACCGTCCAACAATTGGTCCGACCAGCTACCCGATGAGAGGCGTTGGGCCAGTTTCCTGGCGGGCCGCTGTCCTTGTGCTGGCCCGCACATGCAAGTTGGTATATCCATGTTGCTGTTGGTTATTATCTCCTATTGCTGACCATGTTGGACCAACATTCACCAATAAAAGTGGCTGTTATCCCCTGTCGTTAGCCATGATGAGCCACCATTAGCCACTACATAGTCATCATTCATCACACTTAATCGCTTAAACATGATGACCGTCATTACCTCATGACAGTCAGCGATATTTCCATCTTTTTAGCTATCATTAGTTAAACCATCAACCAATCTTAAACCATCAAATGCCATCATGAATAAACCCTCTGTTATCCAATCATTAGTCCCGTTCATGAAGGCATCAGCGTCTCCTTGTGCCATCCAGTGACGAACTCCACGGACTGTTCCTGACTTTCGCTCGGGCTCGCATCACACCATGTGGCACACGGAGGTGGTGTGACGGTTTTAGATGTCCAGCTTTCCAGCTGATTTGTTGGTGACTGCTAGGGGGAAACCAAGAAAATCATTCAGAACAAGCAAGAAAGTACTAAACCCCCAAAAAAGGCATAGCAATTGTAGAAGAAACACTCGTTGCTTGTAGTCCCAAGAAACCAAACTCGATGTCGCTACGATGGTCCTGCTGACCACCTGTGACAACTCAGGTACGACATTTGCTCACATTGCCCGCCGTTCCTCCTTTCTGAAGCGGCTTCATGCGCGACAACTCGCTTGTCTACTGAATGAAGCAAGCCGGTTCGCAGTAACAGGGGGTAGCTCACGGTGTCCGGAGCCAAGTCTTCTTTTGGCGGAGTTGGCCGACCAGCAACTGCAGGCACTCTCACCTTCTGGCCGGCACCACCAACAAAGCACGGACCATGACGGCCATGGCCTGCCATCATGACATGCAATGTAAAGATCCAAGCGCTTCCCCGTGATCACAAAGCTGCCCACAGCAAGATGTTGGGAGCCGAGACAAAACCCAATGGTTCATGAACGGTCAAGAAGCTGGATAATGCTGACTACTAGTGATCAATAAATGATTAATGATGGTTGAGAACGGTCAACAAGGGTTCATACTGTTGAATCTGAAGGTGAACATGCCGAATCATGCTTCGTAGCTCATCAGGATGGGTAACAGGATGGGAAGCCCGGAACCTGTATCAGTAGCTTGCATCTCACATACATAGCTTTTGGTTCACAATGCTGGTTGAACCATCTTACCACCTAGAGTCGGTGTCAGGTACGAAAATAAATTGCCTAGAGAGCATTCCAAGAATAGTGACCAAAATCACCCACATCTTTGGTGACTGATGGAATAGTGACACCACCTCCGTCCAGGATCAAAACTCAACAACGTCCTGATATCATTGCTAGTCTCTTGAATGAACCAATCACGGTGACTTGCCCGTTGGTCAATGATGCTTGGCCAAACAGAAGGTCTTTGGTTCCCCGAAACTCACGTTGGACAAATCTGGCTTCCAATCTTGGCCAAGATTGGCTTTATTCGCGGTTATGCACCAATATTGGATTTCCAAACAATATCGGCCGAACTGCCACCATCCAGGAATAGTCCATGGGAAGAATGGCAAGAGCCACCAAATTGAAGATATTTCCTCTCAATTTTTCCGTGAATCAACCTGGCGACGTGAATGGACCACCAGAAACATCACAATCCAATTTGAACCAACCACTGCTAATCGTCTATTTCTGGCCAGTCTGCCAGCTGAATGACGGGCAAAACCTGAATCACCGCCAGCCACCACGAGTCTGTCATTGGTCAACAGTGATCATTCATCATTAGCCATCATGAACAATCCTGTTGTCAACCATATGTAAACCATCAACCATTATTGGGTGTAACCGTTGGTACTCATCATCAGCAATCGGCCATAAACATGCTGACTAATCATTGGCACTCACCATGAATTGTCATGATGGACCATTGTTGCTGATCAGCCATGATGAGTCATGATGATTCATTCTATTCCATATTTTGAATGGTCAATAACCCCTAAAGTTATATTGTCACTAACCCTACATCCAACCACTACATGTATCGAGCATTTTTAAGAATCCACGAACGATCACTGAACCAACCATTAGCCGCTGGTTGAAATCATTGAATCACCATTCTGAACCATCCATCAATCATCACTTTAGGGGATATTAATGAGTCAATCATTTGATAATCAAACAATCCATTGACCAACTACTCATGAACCACTAATCAACCATTACTTAAGCACTGAAGGCCAACCACTCACCACAACCAACCATCTCACCAAAGCATTAACCACTAATCATTAACCACCGAGCCACTCAGCTACTAGCATTTGCTTGGAATCCTCGTAGCTTCGAACCGCTCCCCCTTTAAAGGGCAAGCACTGGGTACCCCTGGCTTAGCTCATTGCTCCCTCCCGACCAACACCCAAATTTAACACTCACCATTCAACCACTGATCAACCTCTCACCAGACCATTGAGCACTAAGCATTCACCAAACCACAAGCCATTAAGCACAAACCATTCATGAAGGCCACTTAACTATAGTTATATCTACCATTTGCCTGGTAGTTTTCCTAATTAGAGCCCAACGGCTGTAGTTGATTTGGGGGCCCACCTCCAAACCATTCACCAACCAGCAGCCGAAGATCTCCCCATTGGTCGATGATGTACGTGGCCGTGGCTTGCAGCTCGATCAAAGCATCCTGCGACAGCCCCACGCCTCAGGAGGGCATTGCCGATGAAGGTTTGAGGGGGTTGACAACCAACGAAAACTAACAACCAACTGGTTGGCAACATAATGATAAATCATGTTTGATGCATGGCAATTTCATCGGTTAATTCATTTGGTTAACTCATGGTTAATTCATGCGTAGTTAATTCATGGTTCGTAGTTCATGGTCCATTTGTTGTAAGTAGACGGTTTATTCATGCTTAAACTAAGGGCTATTGGATGGCTCATTCATGGCTATTCGCGGTCAATGATGTTTGGAAGTCATTACTCATATGAACGATCACAAACCATCAGCATGAATTATTCTGATTCATCATGACGCGTTCGATCCACCATTGATCTCACTCTGGGTTTGCCTTCAATCAGGGAACCAATTATGAAGCCTCATTATGGGTGTGAACTATTACTAGCCATCTGACAACTATAGTTGTTTTACGTTCTTTAACCACTAGTAACCCTCACTAACCACTGGTACCCATCATTGACCACTTAACAAAAGTCAGTATCTTCAGCTTTTGAACCACTGGAAACATCTTGTAACCATCCTTAGCTTCTTAGCTTGTTAAGCATCATTCTCAGGCATTTAGGCATTAGTAAGCACCATAACTGGTCTAAGCATGAATTCACCATCAAATAGCCATGTGTCAACCATCATTAATCATGGTATTCCCATGAATCATCAGTTGAACATTGATCAGCCACTCGGAACCATCACTAACTGATGGTGCTTAGTGCTGGATGGATCCCTAGTGAAAAATTCATTCTTTACTTGTAACCATCACTCAGTGATGCTCACTAACCATTACTGGTTGGTCAACCGCTATGAAAAATATTACCCTTTCCCTTTCCCTTATGTTAGTGCGCGCACCCAGCGGCTGCAGCAGCCGCGAAGAGCGCACACAGTCTCAAAAGTCCAACTAACTAAGAGATGTCGTCCTTGTCCATGAAGAGATGTCAACGAGCACGCACACAGCGTACTTTGTACATCATGCGTGTAGCCACTGCTTTTCGAAGTTGCCAGGAATCTGGGAGCATAGTATCGCCATCACCATGCGACCCAGAAAGTTCAATGAGCCAATTCAAGTCAGTCTGTCCCTGTCTGAAAGTGTCGCTCAGCACCGTCGCCACGCGTTGCTGCTGTGGCACCACCGGGCGTGTTACCAATCCTTGCACTTGCTTCATCAGACCCATAGCATAAAGCGACGTTATCTTGCGCCGCGGCACCGCAGGAAAAAAATTCTGTGGCGTGAGTGCCAGCACGTTGTCAAGCATGAAACGAAGGTTGCCCCCCAGCTCAGACAAGGTAACTCCCAGCTCCTGCGCTGTGTTGTAAGAAGATGGCAAAACCACTCTAAGTTCGCCAAGGTTGTCCTTACGCAAAATCGGAATATATCGGCCAGTAGTGTACATGTAGCTACAAGCTAATTCCGCCCACGAGATCCCAGTCTGTTGATCCAACGGGCCACAAGGAGCCAGTTGAGGGTCCCATTGAAGTTGCTGCGCCCAAGAAATAACCAAAGAGGCATGCTCCTGTCCCCAAGCACAATGTTCAATCCATGTAGTGTCAACCTGTTCATCAAACAACAAGGGTTGAGGAATGCTCCAATTAACAAATGCCGCTGTGATCTGGTCGATGGTAGTGTGTTGGATGGATGAAGGCTGTTGCAATGACGCAGCCGCTTCACGCACTGGTTTCAAGGCCAAGAAAAGTTTGCAAAGGTCACGAAACAAGGACCTGCGGGAGTCCAGGTGGCAATGAACTTCTTCAAGGTCTGCAACAAAAACTGGACAAAATTCTTTGCAAGCTGTTGATGCGAAGTGATCCGCATGTCGGTTCCCCCATTCCCAATAGCAGTCCAAAAGTTGGTGAGGTCTGAGTGTGGGGGAAGCATGTGCTTTAACTTTGACCAACCGCACCTGTACCGAATGCCGTATATGCCAAATATGCAAAAGAATGTCACAATGTTCCAGCATCAAGATAGCCGCTTCAGAGCATGGTGGATCAAGTCTGTACCAGCCTGACTATCCATGTGTATGATCCCTGTTCGAACCTGCAAAATGATGGTGGTAGCCGCCCAAAGTTCTGCTCTCAGGATATCTTGTTCCCCCTGTGTACGGCCAACAGCAACGCAAGTGAATGCTGCAGCATTCAGAGCACTCATACCGAGTACTGTCCTCTTCCGCAAGGTCAAGGACAATGGCAAAAGCACTGTGTCTGGAGGTGGGATGTCGAGGATGTGTGCATGAACCATCAGTAAACCAATGAGAATCAAGACCACGCTGACATCTGGCAGAGACCAATTGCAAAACATGATCTGGAATTATGGCTTGCGGTTGCATGAAATGCATATGCATGTAGCACTCAGCTTGTGGATGAACATTGATAGCCATGAGCTCAGCCATATGAGAGCCTGATTCATAATACTGTTCAACAGTGGTTGCAAAGGCAGCTCTGTGTTCGTCCCCAGCAGGGCATTCTAAAAGACGGTGAGTTCTAGAGTCCAACCCTGTGCAAAGGCAGCAGTGATCCCCGTCTTCAAGCCAGTGGTTCCGCTGTGAGGATGTTTGTGCGGCATATGCGATGTCCTTCAGAAGAACAACCTGTTCGTCTTCGGTAAATTCCCTCAAAACCGCCACCGTGTCTACCCGAGAAATGTCTCCCAAGGAAAAAGATTTGAGGCGGTTGGTGTGCTGCAAAATGAGGTGGTCCTGCCATGACAAAACCAAACAACGGTAAATACGTTTCCAACTGACTTCAGTGAACTTAATCCGGAGAAAGGCCGTGGGGCCAATGGATCCAGTTGCATCAATGGACCATCCCAGTTTTTCCAAAACCAAGGCAAAGGTGGTGGCAGGCCCTTTTGTGGTTGCTAAGGTACCTTGAAAACGTGAAGCGATTCTATAAAACAATTGTCTCTGTGCAGCGGTGGCATGGATAAGATATCTACGTGCTGATCGAAGGATTTTTTGATACATAACAAATTCAGGGTCAAGCAAGGCCCTAAGCATGAGTAAAAGTGCAATTGCTGGTGACATGCTATGATTGTGGCCAAGGAGAGCG
>VSDK01027374.1:128494-204283 GCA_009767595.1 Symbiodinium kawagutii
GGCGATCCTGTGGCAGGATGCGATTCTCGCATCCATAGAAAATGGCTGGATATATACTGCTTTGGATCATGTGCTGTTTGACCCCTAAAGAATGTGGCATCGCTTGCAACCGTGCCAGCCGTGCAAGGCCCCGTTCAAGTCTCTGAAGGGTAAGACCAGTGGCTTGTCTGCCGGAGTATGTCATCTGAAACCCCAAATCGCATGCATGAGACTTGCGGGTGATGGTGGTGCCTGGCAGAACATGCTTGAAAAGTTCTTCAAAGCTGATTGCCAAAGGGGTAGTGGTAGCCCAGTACCATGTTTTCCTAAAATCGATTTCAGGGCCAGCAAACTGAAGAAGAAACAGGGTTTGCTGGATGCATGTCTGATGAACCCCAATGTGCGGACTGGACCAACGCCAGTTATCTGCATAGGCCGACATGGTCAACGTGGCCTGTGGTGGTTTCATGCCTTGCAGCAGGGTGGCCCAGGTGGCACAGAGGGCCAACATTACGAGTACACTCCAATGGTCTCCTTCAGGATATCCATTTGACACGCCTCCCGCTCTATGCATATGTGATCCAATACACCAAATCCTAGTGAGCTTCGCCATAGACTTATACCAAACGTTGATCAAAGGTAGGGGGACTCCCATAAGCCTTAATGCAGTGACACCGAAAAGCCAACCAATATTGTTGAAACATTTGCGAAGGTCAAGAACTAGACCGGCAGTGGGTTGCGATAGGTGTTGACTAATCTCAATGTCATGCTGCACAAGGAAGGCCGCATCCTGTGCACCACGACCCTTCAAAAGTCCTGATACAGAACGTGGCATCCAAGAAGCAAAAGCCGAGCTCACTTTGATGTAAATGGTTTTACTCCACAACCGGTATATTTGACTTAAAATTGAAATGGGCCGGGTGTCAGAGGGGGAGGGATCTGCCTCCACTTTACTTAAAGGAGCTGCAAAAGCTTGCATGAACCAATCGGGGAAACCGTCTTGGTAGGTGCGCACTATGCGACTCAAAGATGCCAGCTGCTCAGGGTGCAGGAATTTGATCTCTTGGGCACTAATGGCATCAACTCCTCGTGCTGAGGAAGCCTTGAGGGACATAACAGCTTCTTGCCAAAGGTCAGGGTCATCAAGATCTATATGGATGTGGGCAGGGATCGGATTGACAAAACGAAAAACATCATGTTGGGGCGGGTCTGCTAAGCGATCAAGCGAGATAGGCTGTGAATTCCATATAGGGCTCCAATGCTTGTTAAGCGCGTCTCCCACCTGCGATGGTGTAAGCATCCATTGTTGTTGACGAAAACTTTCAGGGGCCTCCTGAACATCAAAAGTGTCTACACAAGCTAAGTCAATGTGATGGTCGTGAATAGCCAGGACACGGAAGGGAGTGTCACGGATGCAAACCGGGGATATCATATGAATCCGTTGAAGGGTTGGGACGTCAAGAAAAATTCAAACCGAAGTGGATCTTGCGTTGGAACTAGTAAACCTTCACCCTCAGTGGTGGTTTGCAAAATGCGCACTGGAGGTTTGCCCGGTCCTCGCACCAATGAAAATGCTTGTTTGTTAGAGCCTTCTTTCCGGTCCAAATGTCTGGAGTGACTCATGACTTGCTTCTTCCAGTTATGATCTGCCTGTGCCTGCTTGTTCACCTCAAAGGTTGTGAGTTGTAAAAAGTCATGCAACCAGTCTTTCCCGGGAAGTGGCCAAGAAGGTGGATTGAGCTCAGGGAATTGGAGAAGCCAATGTAAAAATGGGGGACCAAAAGCCCTGGAGTCAACAATACATTGCCACTCTTGGCGAAGCTGGTATAACCGCACAGGATCAGTGTGGGGGGTGGGTTCTTCTTTGCGATATCGGTCCCACAAAGACTGGATTCTTCTGAGTTGTTTGACCCGTTTCAAACTGGACATGGTGCTTATTTCAACTGGTGGTTCATAGGTGCCCGACCGACCCTTCTTCACCATCGCAAACATGGGTGCCTTTATCAATTTGCGGGGTTGACATCTTCCTCTGAAGGATTTTGGCAATTTGGAACCTGCAGGTAGGGTTGTAAGACCCTGTCGGCATGCAAAGTCGGCAACTTGTTCAACCTGCTGTCCCCATTCCTCAAGGGTGGTGGGAGTGGTGCGAATCTCAGCGGAGGCCTCGTATGCTTGGCGATATGCATTCTCATCCAAGGAGATTGTGACAAATTGGCGTGGCAAGACCATGCGTTGTTTAAAGCAAGAAAGGCCATCAATCTTGAATCTAATCGTGACAGGTTTATGTGTAGCGAACCAGGACCCGTCTTGAACTGTGATTGAAGAAATGGCATGGATCAGTGAGGGAGAAAAAACTGCATTGTCTGGGGAGGTCGCATCCAGACATGTCTTCGGAAATGGCTTGGCATATGTTCTAGCATACCACTCACTGGCACTGGTATATCCTTGCTGTTCCAACCATGGCCATATATCAAAGGATTCAACTGGCATATTAAGGTCACCAATGATCAAGAAAGGAATGGGCAAAAGTAGAGCCTGTTCAACTGCGTACCTCATTAACTGGTTATTATATTCGAGACATCCCGGAATGGACCTATTCTGGCAATACAGGCAAATGATTTGAAAGTGAAAATTCTGCACCTGAATGACTGCATGAAGAATGCGGGAAGAACATGCCCATTGATCTTCCATGACATTTCTGCATTGCCTAATAGGGATGGACGACGAAATACCCACTCCGGCAGCTTGTCCTCTACCATGTTGAATTCCAGTCAATGTATTTTTGATAGGCATCACTGGAGGTGACCACAGTGTGGAGTACCCTTTCTTCTTGAGAGCACTCTCAAATTGCTGCTGTGTGCTTTCTGTGGCTGCGGTTTCTGACATGCAAAGCATCTGGGACTGAGTATGTTGCAGCAGCGACAAACACATCTCCTGTTTATCCCGGAGCAAAGTTGGATTAATTAAGGTAACAGCAATGTTGGCACTATACTCATGGGTCGGTCCGGGGTGTGTGGCTTCCCCAAAACGGACACCGTTGGCAGGATTGGTGCGTAGCACAAAAACCATGAGATGATCGATGGAAAAGGACTTCAAATGGTTCAAGCTGAACCCCCCAAAACACATGCCCCGCATGTGATGTGCAAACGGCCAAGGCAGTTGGATACTCAAAAACAAACATGAAAAGAACATGCGAAGGATGCAATACACATCTCCTGTTTATCCCGGAGCAAAGTTGGATTAATTAAGGTAACAGCAATGTTGGCACTATACTCAGGGGTCGGTCCGGGGTGTGTGGCTTCCCCAAAACGGACACCATTGGCAGGATTGGTGCGTAGCACAAAAACCATGAGATGATCGATGGAAAAGGACTTCAAATGGTTCAAGCTGAACCCCCCAAAACACATGCCCCGCATGTGATGTGCAAACGGCCAAGGCAGTTGGATACTCAAAAACAAACATGAAAAGAACATGCGAAGGATGCAATCGAAGCTGTTCAAATGGATCCACAAAACGAAATGGAAGTGTATCAAAATGGCTTGGCTCAACATATAGTGTCACATTTCCTCATCTCCATCAGCTGGATTTTTGCGCTTCTGATTTGCCAACAAAAGCTGTTTGATTTCGGCAAGATTGTCATCGAAGTGCTGTCTATGTTGTTTCAAAGCTTGAGAAAAGCTCTGGTCCATCTCATTGCGCAAGTGCTGAATTTGGCCATCAATGTGGCCAAGGACCTTCTGTTCTCGTTTGTGCATGTCTTCCTTGAGAGAAGCTATGTGTTGCTGTTGTTCAGCTTGGTTGGCTTGCATAGCCGCCAGTGAACTTGCCATGTCCTGCAACTTCGAGTCCTGCCCTGTAACTTGATTTCCGTGGGGCCTGGCTGGGCTGGTGCTGTGGGCTTTGCCGTGTTGGAGATTCCACTTCGCGCTGAGAAAAAGGGTGCCCATGGATCAGATGCCAAAGCTGGCAACGCCTGGGTTGACAGGCTTGGTTTCGGACCAGCAACGATGGGATCCAAACGATCATAACGTGGCTTGACTGGATTGATCAAAATCGGTGCACCGTTGAAGGCGTACTGCTGAACTGGCAATTCCTTTGGGGTTCCAATCAACCAGCAACGGGGTCCCAAAGCTCGGATGGCTTTCATTTTGAAACCAGCATGGGTGGACCACTGATTCAACATGTTGCTTGTTGTGCCAAACGGAAGCGACTCCAATTTGTAGAGGAACTCGGCTGCAACTTGTTCGGGAGGTTCGGAGCCTGGATGAATCAACTTCCAGCTAGCTGCAAAGCTGCTGGAGGCAACTCGAATGGCATACCTGTTGGCCCCCCGTGAAATGCCATAAAAGGAAGAAAGCTTCGCTCCAATGACCTTGGTTTCCTGCAAGGTAACCTCTGGCGCCAACCATATCAACTTGTAGTCAGAATGAGGCTTTCCTTCATTGGATTTCGGGGTGAACCATAGGTGATTATAGCCACCTTCCTGAAGCACAGGTTTGAGGGCATCATCCTTCAAAGTGCAGTGGATTTGCAAAGAACTGGCATCTTTCGGTTGGCATGCTCCTTTGTTTTTCCGATAGGATTTCCCCCACATCGAAACCACGGCATCTTGATGTGGACCAAGGATTTTTCGGATATGTCCAAAAGGATTCGAAGAAAGACTCATCCAATGGTCCTCCAGTTCATCTCTCCAAAGTGTAATGGCCATCATGGTTGTATTGTCCGTTGCAACTTGTTGGTTGGCCCATTGTTTGACCGCCACATGTTTTTCATTCAGTTGGATCACTGTGACTGCTAAGAGAACTTGGCGCTGCTGTTTATCTGTGCAAGGCAGTGTGTGCGTGGAGACCGGCAACTGGGTATCCACCCCAACAGTTCCCACCACAATCAGTGCCAATTCGTCTGATGACACTGTTTCAGCCGCTTGGAGCCAAGGAGCAGCTGCCTCCATGGTGGTGAGGCAAAAACCTCGTTGATGCGGGTGGATTTCCTTGGTCTGTTGCGCTGGGCTTCCATCAGCATACAGAAGAGTTCCCGGGGAAACCGTGTAGTCATCAGGGCAAGGCATGATTGGTGCACGTTTCTTGTGCTTCTGCTGCAATGCCACCTGCGAAGTGAGCTTACTGTTGCATGGTGGAATGTCAATTTGGTTCTGTCGCATCATTTGGTAAATGGCTTGCAATCGACCATTTCCTGGGGGCATGGAGGTCAAGGGTGCAACGAGTCGCACCGATGCGGCATCCACCAGTTTGTCCACACTTTGACTGACCCATTGAAGATCATGTCCCTCCTGGAGAAGGGTGGATGCAACACTGTTCTTGATCTGGATGCGATGGGCCCCCTTGGATCCAGTGCCCGGCCCTCCCCCAGTCATACCAAGAATCATATGAAGAGTGCTGACATGTTTCTGTTCAGAGACTCGCAGTGAGGAGGGGCAGTCCATCAATGTCAAATGAGGGGGTCTCAACTTGCCTGTGTGAATCACCCGAAAACCCAAATGGTTCTCCGTTCCATGTGTGGGGATGGTCGCAATCACAAGGTGTGTCGAAATGGTTTGTATCGTAAGCGAATCTTGCAGGTGGCCTTTCCAAAGATACCTTCCTAACCATTTGATGTAAAACAAACGTGCATCATCCTCGGAAGTGTGCAAAGGCTGCATGAGATAACGGAATGCATGCACAGCAAGGAGAATTCTCAAGGCTGGTACTGGAAAAGCGGCATGGTTGTGCAAATGCTTGAAAATCACTCTAGTGCTCTCAGATGATTCTTGAATGGCAATTCGAAGTCCAATCTCTCCCAGTTCAGTTGAAGAGATCAGTGTAGTCCAAAATTGAACCATGGTGTTGCGGGGAGCAGGTGGACCCGAAATGATCAATTCCAGTTCCAAGTTGCAAAATTGGCTTCGAATCTGGCAAGCAGGGAATGCAGCAACAACAAAATGGGCCATGGGCAACTCAGGAGACCATGTGCGAGATACTGGCTTGGCTCGGAATGCAAAAAAGGAATCAAACTTCAACAAAGGGGAACGTCCGAACTGATCTTCTAGTTCAACTCCATAACTTGCCTCATGGTGGTCAAACATGGCTCTGGTGGGTGGCAAAATGGTCAAATTACCCTCATGGAAAATGACACATGCTTGGCTTTCTTCATTGATTCGCAATGGTCGATCATTCAGTTGGAATTCCTTGGCAACTCCTGGTGGTGGTGGTTCATTCGTCTGCTTGACACAAATGTTGTCATCCCAAACTTCAGCAATGATATCCATGGGGACATCAGCCGCAAACCAAAAGGAGACAGTTTGTTCAGGTCCATGGATCACCCCTTTCATGAGTGGCACAAATGGTGCTGTGGCTTCAATGGATTCCTCTTCAGTGGATGAATCCAGAACCGTGAGGGGTGACAGCAAAACCAAAGGGTTCTCTGGAATGTCGTCCTCAGTCTCCTCAGCAATGGGATGGGTTGGGCTCACAGGAACAAAAAAGCCTCTGACTGGGTGCCATTCTGCACCTCGAGGGAGTTGCTGCATGTCCAATTGGCTCAGGAATTCCGAAATCGCATCAAATGGTGGTGGTACTGAATCAGCTGCAACAGTGGCGAAAAGGCCTAGGTCATGTTGATGCAACTTCACTTTGGATGCTGAGATGCGGTGTGTCATGAGCGTATGCAATGCTTCATCAATCGTAGGAACTGTGCATCGGGAAGGAAGTTGAGCCAGTGCATTCACAAGAAGCAACAAAGCATGTGGTACACTGATGTGGTTGCCGATGTGACGCCATGCTGTGATCCAATCATGTGGTATCCAAAAATGCTTGTATGGGGCATGGAGGATCAGTGCTTCCAGGGGATGCCACATCCTGGCCGCTTGATCCTCAGACAGCTTGACAAAGTGTGTCATCAAACCTTTTTCCTCCAGCAACTTGGGATTCAGATTGTGTTGATTCGTGTATGCTGCCATAAATGTCGGAATGATGTCCTTGCCTGAGTAGCACCGGCTGGAGAACACATCTGCAGGTGCCACTCTCTGCCTTTTGTTGGGCGGGAGAAGGGCAACATCTGAGGCCATGTTCATCGCTTTGGGTGAAATCTGCAATTCAGGGATGTTGGTCCACGCATCAGGAAACACGGCATCAAAGGCAACCGGGCCTGTGGGTGGTGATGGATCCCAACATTTGAAAGGTCGGGGTACAGCAACAGGATCTCCAACTTTGATTGCCAAACCCAACCATCTAGTACGTTTGACAGGACAAATGGATTGCAAATCTATGACACGACCCCACTGAAGGTGGAATCCTGCCCACCGAATTTGCTGCAAAATGAGATCACGGTGGTCATGACTAGCAAATCCCCCCACCTGTTCAATGAGAAGAAATCGTGGTTCCAAAAACTTGACTGAGGCCAACGTTTCTGAAAGTGAAAACCCATCAGGAACTGTCATTCCCTCCTGTCCAGCCGCCCGACTCCATGGCGGGCAAGGGCTGCTGATTGCAATCAATTCAGGAGCCCACTGGGCCACTGCACGAATCCATGAGTTGGAATGGATGTTGGCATGAATCACACAATCATCATCACGCTGAGTCAAAGCATCAATAGGCAACATGCCACCATATCCATCAAGGATTGTAGCACGGTGAGAGATACTGTAGCTCATGACTGCATGGATGTCTTTCTCGATACCAATGACTTGGGCATCAAGGTCATGAAAGTCCTTCAAGAGGGTTGCAGCACCATGCCAACCCCCGATTCCCCCCGCATACATCTCCAGGATTCTGATGGGTCCACAGTTATTGGTGGTAACTGGAACCGGTAGCGTATCACCATCAACCTTGTAGTCATATGGGGCAAAGTCCCCATCAGCAACATTCATCAAATAATATCGGCTTCCATCTTCTGGCAGTCCCCAGCGGGGGTCCCATGAGATTGTCCTCTGTGAAAGGACAGTTTCTTCCTCGTAAATCAACAAGTCGCTGATTGCAGCCTGTGTGCTCATGCCATGTGGTTTCAACAGGTCACAGTGAATCAATCCATCTTCCTTGCGTTGAGTGTCATTGACTAGGATGTTGCCTCGGAATATCATTGATCGAGATCCCAGGCCCCCGTGGACATCATGGCTCCACAGGATATCTTGCCAAATCTTCAAAGCTGCCATGGCTCTGTTGGATCCCCGTCAGTGGGACACAGCTGATGCCCCGGGGCGGCCAGAGCCTAAACGCCTATGAAAAATATTAGTCACCCAACCATTTCTTAATGACCAATAGATAATAGGGAAACTACAAAATGACAATCAAATCACCAACCAGATTAGTCATTATATTCCCATCAATCATCCACCAGTTAGACATTCATTAACCGCTAGGAATGCTCACTAACCATTAGTAAGGCCTCACTAAGTACCATCCATCCACCCTGATGGACCTGCTTCTGGCTCCCACCGAGTCGCGCAGCGCATCGTCGCGCAGCTGGCGGAAGTGGCGCCACACGGGCGCGAAGCCCGTGGCAGGGGGGTGGCCCAAGGGAGCGGTAGATGATGGTGGTGGTGGTGGTGGTGGTGGTGGTGGTGGCAGTGGCTTAGATGATTAAGAACATGATGAAGACAGTGATGGCGATGACTGTGATGACATCAACCAACAAGAATGGTTGCATACAAACATCACTGTGGAAACCAATGACGCTGCCGATGGTCTCTTTCTAATCAGCAGAATCCTCCTCGGATTTAGGGATGAGCAAATCACCATGGATGGGCCCTCCATGTCAACCATGTCTAAAGAAAAACACCCATCTAACCCATTTCATATTCACTCCATCTCCGTTTAGGTGCAATTTCTCTAGCTCTATGATCATTGTAGCTGGCTTTGCTTTGCAGGGATCCAGACTCATCCCTTAACGGCTGGGGTCACACGCCTTGGGGGGTCCCCAATCTTACTGGGTCTGGGAGCATATGGACCCACAGCCCCACCTGGTCCTTCACAGGACACGAAGGCTGGATATGTGATGCTCTCAGTGGTCCACCATGGAAGCGAAGCAGCCACGGCTCCTGGGAAGCTGGTGCTGGTCCAAGCCACAGGCCTTGTATGATGCAACCCACCAATCCTTGGCTGAGCCAACTGGTACAACGAAAAATATACGACTCATCATCGGTATAACCAATTCTTGGCTTAGGCCTCTGTTACAACTTCACGGAAAATGGCAACCAAGAATAGAGATATTGATCTGCTCACCCAAGCAAAACGGCAAACCGACCCAGGCAACGCTCCAATGTGGGGGCTTGTTGCCCAAAGGAAAGCTGCAACAGCTTTTCCGCCAGTAAGGACTGCCACATAGCACGCATAAAGGATGTCCGTGAGAGTAGGCTCGTTGACTCGACTTTTTTTCAAAAGCTGCACAGCAATGAGTCTCACGTCGGTCAAGTAGCCTTTTTTAGCTAGTCCTCTCGGCCACAGAATTCACACTTGTCTGACTTGTAGCCTGACTTGTGCTCTGCTCTTGGACTCTTGCGAGCGTGCCTTTTTTTTTTCGGCAAGCAACGCCTTCTCTTTCAGCAGTTCTTGTTTCTCACGACGAAGAGCTGCCTCTGGTCCTTGTGCGTCGCCGTTTCTGCCTGTACCCAGCGCTGCGGATGAAGCCGACATCTCCTGGATAAGCGATGCACTGATAAGCGTCTTGCACTTCAACGATGGGACACTAATTAGTGACCTACACTGGTTAGCGATCATGAGAGATGTCCCATCCTGTTAGAAGTCTCATCACCTTTGAGTGTCTGTCGCGTCCTACATTTGTGAGCTGCAGCCTCAGCATTGTGTGGAGGTACGCTTCCACAGTTGCATTCACCAACTTCAGAAAGGGGCCTGTTTTGGCGATGAAAGTCTCATGTGAGGAGGCGAATCGTTTGCAGAATGGGGCGGAATGCCATGTAGATGACCAGGAGACGGGCCGCTGGGATTGGCATGTAGCAGCCATCCAGTTGAGAGATTTCACGGTCGCTGGAACTGTTAGAAACGCCAATCTTAAATGCCTACAAAACATAAAATGGTACAATAGCTGGATTCGAAGCTTGCAATTGGGAGGATCACAGAGGGAAACTCGAACACCAATGGTTTAGTGCTGGATACTGAGTGCGGTGATTTGATTTCTGTTGCTAATTGCTTGGATCTATTCATTTCTTTTATTAATTGCTTTCCCATGACCCCCTCACGTTGGTCTCCATTGATGTTATATTCATCCCCCATTATAGCTGGTTGTATGCCCCTTGTCTCACAACTACCAAGCATTTTTGGAGCATCACGTTGCCTATGTCCCCATTATCAGGTATCGTAGCAAATTGATGGCTATATCCTTCCTGGACATATCAAGTCCATATGTCAGGAGCTATCAGCAACATGGCTGTGACAATGTTGCAAGCTCTTGGCCATTACAGTAAATTCTTGAGCTATTGCTAGCGATAAAACTTAATCTCCCATGTGGGTTTCGACTCATGGAATACCTGGCATCTCTCATGGTCAGCGAGGTCCTGAAAGATGCGGCTTCGCCATGTCGGCATGGCTTCCAGTGCAAATGCTGGCACCACAAACTGCTGTGAGGAGCCAGGCTTGGTCGGCCCCTGGTACTGATCCTTTCCTCGGATGGTAAGACTTTTTTCTGCATTGTGAAGTTGGGGTTTTGACTGGGAGATTTTTTCCTAAGCGATATGCGGCCCTGAGGGTTTGGAGGTGAAGTTCTGAAGGGCTTAATTGGGATATAAATTGGTTAACAGAAGCAACAGACTCTTGTCGTTATTCTGGCTGCTGCTGTGTTAAGGTGATTGCTTGGTTGCTTGCTTTTGTTTGGTCGCTTTTGCTTGGTTGGTTCCTTGGTTGCTTGATTGCTCGCTTGGTTGGTTGGTTGATTGCTCGCTTGGTTGCTTTTGCTTGGTTGCTTGCTTGGTTGCTTGGTTGGTTGGTTGGTTGCTTGGTTGGTTGGTTGGTTTGTTTGTTGCTTCCCATCGTTGTTGTTTCTGCAGGGTGTCATCCAAGTCTGAGGCCGCAATATGTGAGGTTTCTGGTGCAAGGCCAAGCTAAGCCCAAAAAGCTGCGCAACACAGCGGCAAATGCTCGGAATACGACCACCAACTTGGTTCTGAATCTGGCTATTCGCAGACCTTGGCTGGTTGGTGGTTGCATCCCCCAAAATATGCCCAAGTCAATTGGAAGCTCCCCGGGTATGCTTGAAAACGCATATTTGAGACCAAGCACTTGGTGCTTTGCTCTTCAAGGAGCTCTCTGGGAATGCCGGGAAATCCATCATTGAACAGCATGTGGAAGTGGCCTGCTGAAATGAAAGGCAGTCTTCCGTTTTTGGGCTTGAGATTTCTGCCAAGTACCCACTGAACATGTAGATTGAAGCAGCACTAAACACCAATACTTGATCATAAGTGGCTAATATCTAACGATGATCGTGATTAATGGTCTTGAACACACCAACAAGCACACCCACCGCGCGTGGTGGTCCATGTTGGAAGGGTGATCAATGGTGGCGTGACCACTTACGTTTTTCTTTAATCTAGGCGCATTTACGAATCAACAGGTATCTAGCGATATGTATTAGTTGTTGGCATCTCCAATTGTGAACCAGCAACGAACCCAACGATTCTTTTAAGTTGTTGGCATCTCCAATCGTGAACCAGCCAACTATTCGGCCACAAGCTGAGCCAGGTAAACCAGCATTCATGGTTATTCACGGGCTGATTAGCCAGCTCAGCATCCATGCCTTGGAATTGGAGGATCCTTTGGACTCAGCTGGTGGTAGCGGTAGCTGTGTGTACCAACCCCAATGAAAATGGCGAGGTTTTCCGAGGACTGATTCTTTTTATTCAAGGGCAACATCTATGAAGCCCAAACTGTCAAGGTCGCCAATTTGATGGTTGGTCAAGTTAGCCTATCAATCATATGGATACCTCAATCCTACTTTTATATCCGATTGGATACTTGAAGTATAGGATTCATCCGATTGAGTTGGTTCATCCGAACCCATCCCAACACCCCTCGGGACTGGTCCCTGGTGGCGATACTTTCTTTCCAGGCAGCTGTGTTTGGCCGCATCGCCGCGGGGATGCCACGGCGGGGGAGGGAAGTGATGCCGTTGCACGCAACCAGTGGTGTTGGATGTGTCAACCCTACTGAAAAACAAATAAATATAGTAGTCATTCAACTCACCACATATTTTGCTTCGTAGTTCAATATTTGTACTATTGTGCAGTATTAAGACCTAACTTAACAGGATTAAGTAACAATTTCAAACACTTGTGGATTAAACAATTGTTTAGGCTAGTAATATCTTAGTTGATCAAACAATGAAACAAGTAGTACACATTGAAGACACTAAAAATTGTTAAAACCCACCAGACACTGACTGTTGTTGGATCAGGAGTGCATCAAGCTAAGCCATAGATGACCAGCATCAACTAACCATTGACAGCCACCAGGTTAGCACCCGGGCACACCACAGCCTTTCAATTATCCACAACAGCTTTTGCGATGTCAATAATTAAGAAAAAATAGTAGTTATTACAAGTAGTTTGAACTTGTGGATGAAGAAAAGTACATCCTTTCGACTACCAGCGATAATGATAGCACATTTAGAGTATGAATCTGGATATAGTGCGCGTATGTTGATCTCTGTGGATATCCCTGTAGTCGAAATCAGCTCCAGGCGGGTCCAACCATGAAGAGATGAAGAGTCCTACATTGGATATGGAGAATGCCCTACCTAATGCCATAACTTCCTATCTTCAACCAGATGGTTACGCCGCTAGTCAGAATATCACTGCACATGCTGTGAGGGCAGCCTATTCTGTCGTCACTATCCGGATTCTTTGTGGGTTGTCTCATCTCTGCTGTTCTATTGTTACACCTGCTTGAATTTGTGTGAAGAAACATTAGATGCATCATGATATGTGTCTACTTGTCGATTGTGCCTGCTTGGCACCATCGCTCTTTGACTGTAAAGGCAAGTACCATCTCGACATCACATTTGTGATTCTGCAAGAAATGGTGCAGCGCATTTCATCACTTCCCACCAAAAGGTAAGAAAAAACTATAGTTGAGCAATGCTTTTTTGGCTTGTTCAGCGCGCCAGTGCATAGAACTGCTAAAAAAGCATCACTCAATCGTTGACATCTGCAATGTCATTCTGTTGGACCAAGCTGCACAGGTAGTCGTTGCGAGGTGTAAATTTTGGGAAACGCTCATCAATCTTGGGAAATCCTCCACAGATCCATCAACTCCCGCTCCAAGATGATGCACTCAATTGACGGTGCAAAGCAGTTGAAGCTAACCGCCCCCTGAAGCTGGTATAGCAAATGAACTCTTAATGGTCATTGCTGGTGGTTTTTGTTGGAAAAGATGTAGCTCTGGTGTTCACAATTGAAACGATTCTTCTGGCAACTTAGATCAAACCGAGCAAAAGTGGTGAATGATCACCATTGAACCTTCATTTAGCCATGATTTCAAGATCAAAACAAACCATTATCTAGCCATCATCAATAGCCGTTAATATCGTGGTTCCGGTGAAGATCACCATCCTTACCCAACCCTGTATTCACCAACATCATCTCCATCATCAAATGTTCATAAACCGTCATTACCCCATATTGACCCGAGTAGCAGCGGCAATCATCGCCGGTATGATTGCTTGACCATAATTATGATTGGATGGACCGCTGCAGACAATCAGGTATCAACCACAATTATTTTCAATCATTAAGCATCACTTATGGATCATGAATCAAACATCAAAAGGATTAATCAACCCTTTTTAAGCTAATGAGCCATCGATCAACCGTTACCTGCAATTATCATTTAGCCGTTTTAAACTATCAACTATCAACAACCTTTGCGAATCAAACCATGGATGAAT
Source organism: Symbiodinium kawagutii (assembly GCA_009767595.1). Classification (NCBI taxonomy): domain Eukaryota; class Dinophyceae; order Suessiales; family Symbiodiniaceae; genus Symbiodinium; species Symbiodinium kawagutii. Next base: position 142,361 of record VSDK01027374.1, read on the forward strand.
ATGAAACCATTACAATGTGGGCTCCATTACACCACTTATCAAATGGTTCATGAATTTACATTGTAATAAGTTATGGATGAATCACTCATGAGCCCCTATTACACCACTGAAATAGGTTTAGAACTGACTTAGATTGGGCGATTCCTACCAGTTCTATTGGGTGAACAGGGCCCCAATTCTGCTGGGGGCCCGGTTTTTCGTCGCAGCCAACGACCTGTTTTGGTCGTGGCTACACCCTGCAGCCGGTCATCGAGTCTCCGTTGAGAGCGACTCCACAAGTCGTGAGACGGGGTGCGCGGTTGGGGCTACCGATGACCATCCCAGAACGGTGATTTATCATGGTGAGAACTATGGTTTGGCATGTGAAGCTCGGAGTCATATGGTGATATGAAGCTAGGAGTCATTTGGTGATATTAGGCCAGCAGTCATCTATCAACCATCCAGAGGTATTCATTTGACGGTGAAACACCAGCTATCTAGGGCAAATTGATGATGGTGATATCATCAAGCTGGACTAAAAATAACGGCAACGGAAACCACGGAATTTGGGCAAAACATGTTGTCATCAAGGCAATACCATCACATCACAACGATGATTTAAGCTGATGACTTTGTAGAGTTTATGCAAGGGTAAGCAATGATACTTGAGAACGGGCGGCTAATAGTAATGAATAATGGCTGGACATGGATAGTGATCAACATTGCTTAATAAGAATGAATAGTTTTATTCGTAAATAAAGGCAAAGTAAAGTGGAGAATGGACCATAGTAGTGGACAAGGACCAATACAAACCAATCACATTGGTGATGACATTGCTGAAAGACGTTGCCACTTAAGCAGTTGACATGGGTGGCTCCCTGTGGATTTTTTGCCGCTGAGCCGGACAGGCAGCAAAACAACTGGTGTTTAAGAAACAAACAGTGGAACTGACAAAGGACTGGCATGGATGAGAACAGGTAACATGGGTCCTGGGTATCCAATCATCTGAAAAAGCAATTCTGTTGCTATCTGGAAGCATCAAACACTCACATGATAGCAAGCTGGACACAGCTAGTGTCAAGATGCTTGGGTGGAAGGGTTCAGGATGCACATGATCATGAGAAGCTATTCACGGCTATAATTGATCTTGGTTCACACACACAGTCACACATGTTAGATATGTCGTAGCAACACAATGCTGAAAATTCTTCAATGAACAGTTCATAATCATTCTGGCGAACATTCATGGTGCTTACATTGAATCCTTGGTGCTATTCGTGGTTGATAAGAGGAGTTTTCAAAATATAGACCACCCCCAAAAATGGTTGGTTCATTATTCAAATGACTAATGACTTGGATGATTTAGGGCCTCAAGGGGTCCCCAAACTGGCTAGGTCGAAACCACCATACCCCAGCGCTGAGCATGGTTTGCCCACACTCCCCCAGTCCCACTGTGGCGAAGCTCGCTGTACAGGAACGACGGAGATGCGTCACGACAGCACTGGAACTAGGCCGAAGATTGAGCTCTGAACTGGGCAATGAGAAGATGGTGCTTGGTGATTCATAGTTAGTAATGGCTAGTAATTGCTAATCATGATTTTTACTGGCTTCTCTAATGATGGTTGATGGTGGTTCGTAGAGGTTAATTTTGATTAACAATGGAGTTAGTAGTGGTGACTGCAATGATGGTTGATGGTGGTTCATGGTGGCAAATCCCGATTCATGTGGGTCAACGGTTGATAAGCGCTTGTGATTATCGACCATTTGTGCCCCGTCGAGTAATGGTTGGTTTTATTATGATGCATGGATCAACATGAGCTGCAAGGCAGAATAGCACTTTATAACGAACAGTCATTGTACGATGTCGTCCGTGAACAGCCACAATCATAGAATCTAGGATTGATACCCTGAATCCGATGACCTTGTCTTGCGTTTTCCCGACTAGATGATTCCGGCTTGCGATTGGAAACGCTTCTTGAACAAACACCGGTGCTCATCGTGAGTTCATCATAACTAATGCGATTCCATGCTATTCCATAGCCTTGTCAGTGAACCCTGTCATTTGCTGTGCAAACTGTGGATTCACCATGGTTGCTGCAGCTCCAAGATGCTCCAAGTTGATGGTGCCCCAAACGATGACCCCAGTGATCCTGGCTTTGAAGCCAATCATGCTGTGAAAAAGCGTGATTGAATCGTGACGATGAACCGTTCTAAACCCTATGAACCTGTAGTTAGCCACCATTAGTGATCGTAAACCAATATGAATTTTTGTCACTCACCCCTTTCAACGATTCTTAAACATCATTCACAAACAATTTTCTTGGTATACTAGACCTACTAGACCACTAATGAACCATCATTCAACCACCAATGAACCATCATTCAACCACTAATAAATTATCATATACCCATCATTTAACCATCCATGAGCCACATAAGCCGCTACTAATCACGATTCAGGGCCTGCAGCGCAGTCGCTGGTCGCTGAGAGGCCACGGGGCCCCAGCCCCGCTCAGATCAGCTCTGCTAAGGGTAAGGGTTTCAGCCTGAGGCTGTCGCTATGGCTACCAGTGGATCGGCAGGTTGGTGGTTGAAACATGGATAAATGGTGGCAGGTTGGTGGTTTTTCACCACCCCTCTGAAAAATATGCTCAAGTCAACCATTTATTAATTACATCTGGGTAAATAAAACATGTTTCAAAACCACCAATTAGATGGATATTGATACTTTTTTGGATACCAAATCATTACAACAAAATCAGCTAAAGATGGAATAGCTAGTGGATCCGATCATTTTTGTTACAATGATTCGCCAGAGTTCAGATGATGGTTTACTGGTTGTGGATCTTCAAATCCAAGTATTGCCGAGATGTCCATACACTGCCAATGATGAACAACCATAGCAGTTGATTCAGAGCTCGAAATGTTTGGCTCAAGGATCAATGGAAATGATGATGATGATGATGATGATGATGATGATGATGATGATGATGATGATGATGATGACGATGATGACGATGATGACGATGACGATGACGATGACGATGATGATGATGATGATGATGATGATGATGAGGAAGAGGCTGAGGATGAGGACGAGCATGAGGATGAACATGAGCATGAGCATGAGGAGGATGACGACGATGGTGGTGGTGATGATGATGCTGCTGATGATCATGATGATATTGGCGATGAAGTTGGTGCTGCCAATGACAAAACAATAATATTGCCAAGCAGCAACACAGATCATCAACCAGAAGCATTGGTGATAGACTCGTTTTCAAAGCAATGTAGTCATGACTTCGAAACAACGACTGATTCGCAGTGAAGTAACGAGACTTGTACTAGTGATTGTCCTGAGAATCGTTCATAATCCAGGCGATGCACTTAGACGGTTCAGAGTTCCTATGAGCAACCACTGACTGTCTCATCTCCAGAAAATAATTTGTAGTTGCTCATAGGAATTAGAGATTAGATGCACCATTACTTCATGCCATCCCCACAGAAAGGGCCAACTACCCAGCACAAGAACAGATGCATACCTTGGTGGCGAAAACTCTGCAGGGCAGCCATACCAACCCAGTTCTAGAAAGCAGCGGCTGCAGGGTCATCCGAAGGGTACTTCCGTGCTAGCTGAGTTCATTGACAAATCTGGTTGTTGGCGAGCTTCTTATACCACCTCAGTTGTTGGTAATTCATCTAGAGGCAACTGCTCTCATCGTTGATCCTCTCGTTGTTGATGCTAAGGCCCTGCACTTGGGAAAGCCAGCCCCACATGGGTGATATCCGGCTTGGTGGCTTGACCTACCATAGTCTGGCCGGTGACCCCATCATGGACACTTCGATTGGATCGTTCAACCCACCATTGATGTTTCTATTCAAATGTTTCACTTCTACTTTTTGAAGTTGTTGCTTGTGCTGAAGCAGCCTCAGGGTCATCATGGTGGTGATCGTTGATTTTTCGAGGTCATTGCTCGGCTTTTTGTTGTAGCAGCTGCTGTTGATGTTAGAATCCGAGGAACTCAAGCAATCCGCCAGCCCTCATAATCTCGATCTTCAGCAAGCGCTTGAAGTAGCATTCCTGTGATGCAGTTTTGGCCCCTTGCATGACATCCTTGGCCAAATATCCCAACTAGTGGCTTTAGAAGCGGTTTATGAATAAACAAGTCCAACCAGTTTCTGCTTATTGTTGTTGCAATGCCTATTATCAACAGCTTTCCATTCTTACTAACCATCATCACAAATACTGCGCAACCGTCATTAATCATTCGCGACCATATTACATCCATCTTCCATCCATCATTGGCCTTTATCACCAACAACCAATATTTGTCACTTAAGCAAACAAAAAATTACAGAAACCGTGAGGTGAAACTAACATATTAATCACTATCAACAAGAAGGGTACATACTAACCAATATCAACAATCATTTTGTTTTATTGACTGATCAACTAGTGTTGACATATGAACTGACCTATTAACCAACTCTTATTGACCAGTGAACATTGATAGAGGGAATGGATGGATATGGATGGGTTGTCCTTCAGAAAGTTGTGAAGAATCCAGCCCCGCGCCCGAGCGTCCTGGAACATCATCTCGGGGCAGGTGAAGCCGTTGATCGAGAGCACTCGGTCGCCAGGGTAAACTGAACGATCTTCAGGTCCTGCTGCCTGCCGACCATGATGAATGATTAATAATGGCCGACCGTCATGGTTTTAGTTTTAGGTCTTTATGAACAATGGTTTTATTATAATATCATGATGATAATGACCATGTTGAATGATTAACAATGGTTAACTAAAACCATGATGAATGATTAATAATAGTGGTTAACAATGGTTTTAGGTCTTTGCGTTCACAGCTATGACCAGGGTCAGATTTGACGTACCCCAGTCACACAGACTTTTTACGCCAAGCCGCCGCTAATGCTGTGCAAAGCTTTCAATGTTTTCCACTTCCAGGATGCCTTTCAGGCGTCAGCTGATCCTGAAGGCAACCTACGTGGAGTGTTGCGTGTTGGAAACGTGGGCGTAAGGACAAGTGGCGCTACCAAGTTCCCAACATCAAAGGTAGACAAGGTGTGCAAGTTGATATACTTCAAGGCACGGTTGGTTTGCGCCACGTGAGACAAAGTAGACGACTGCTGAGCTTGTGCAACCAATTGCATGCAACAAATCACCTTCAGATTACAGTGTATACAACTGGGGGAGAAGATCAAACAGGGTGCTGGGTTCACAAAGGGTTTTCAATGGTGGGCGATTCAGAACCTGAACGTTTTCGCACCTGATGCTATTCCTCACCTCAACCATGTGAAATTGATCCTTGATTCCTTTAAGGCTCATCTTGAACTGGAAGTCAGGAAGGAGAAAGCTGACATGCAACGACTCTGTAATAAGAGGATCAAGGATGATATTTTGCAAGGGGGACCTCGTGCTTTCAGAAGCTTACGCGATGAAGAAGCTCCACCGCTGACTTTCATGTACAAAGAAAACAGGAGATCTTTGACTCGACAAAGATGGAAGAAGATGGGTAATGACTGCTTGATTTCGTCGCACGCTCATGAGGTTGATATTGGTATGCCAGTCATTTTCCAAGAACAATCTGCACGAGTCAATAGGATTGAAGGCAACAATATTTTTCTGGACACCAAAGTCATTTGCAAGGATGATACGAATCTTGAGCTCATCCAAAGACGAACCACTTCTGATGCGAATGAGTTGTAACAAATGGTACAACAAGTTTGGGAACCGTTGTGGAACAATGATCCTACTGGGGTTGTGTCCCCTACTGTGCAGGAAGCCATTGAACGTATCCCGGACTATTTGCAATGTGAATATCCGGATTTTGACATTGATGAATGGAAATTTGTCACAAAAAAGGCAAACAAGAATTTGACCAGAGGAGCCTGTGGGTATTCCATGTATGAGATGAAATGCTTGCCCACAACGCTGATACACATGTGATTTCAAATTTTTCGCTGCATCGAGGAGGGTGGCACATGGCCACAGAAATGTACAACTGCTCGAGTGGTGATGTTGACCAAACCCAACGAACAGCTGCATTGTGCCAAATCTGTGAGACCAATCACAATTTTGTCAGTCATTTACAGACTCTACAGCAGCTATCGGAGCAGTGTTGAAGTTTTTGGGTACACTGGTACCTGCACAAGTTCCGGCGCTAGGATGAGCGCTGTAGCAGTGCTTGCTGCTTTCGTCATTGATGAAGGCGACGAGAGTTGTTCATTGCGGTTTGGTTGTTGATTTGGCTATGGGTCAATATTTACCAACCAACTTTCATGGGGGATAATCACCAACAAAACTATAGGGAAAACAATGGTTAATGGTAGGGGAACCAGGGGTACGGGGTTTTGACCCACAGCCATTTACAGAAATGCTGTACCAACCGGTTCTTCCACGGAATGCGATGAGAAGAATTCTGATAAAACTTGGTCTGCCGTACCAATGCAATGATGCACAACAGAACATGCTGCAATCCCTGGTCAGACACATTGAGATATCAGGTCAGATTGGCAACTTGGTGTCTAGCAACTGTGGATTTCCGGAGGGATGCGCTATGAGCGTAGCAGCAATGGTTGACTTGACAATTCTGGCGGCTAACGAAGTATGCCACAATGACAACACACAAGTATCCATGTATGCGGACAACTGGGGCATATTGTGTCAATGCATTGAAGATCTCAGTCTTGCAATGGAAGAGTTGGAGAAGCTTGTACAAGGACTATCCATGGAGATTTCCACTGGGAAGTCATGGTTATGGGGGACTTCGGCTGCTTCAAGAAAAGAACTACAGACACTGCGTTTGTGTGGGGATGCCATCAGTATCAAGTTGGCTGCCCCACGGACCTTGGATGTGACATCTCCTATGGACGTGTTCGCAAGGCGAGCTCCAAACAGAGGCTCAGTCCAAACGAATGTTGAAGAAACTGAAGTTTCAAAAACTGCCAAAGAACTTTAAAGCGAAGATGACCACTGGAGTTGGAGTGGGAGTTGTGGGTTACGGTTCTGAACTCCAAGCATATACCAATGATGAATGCGACAAGGGTGGTGCCGATGCATTGCTTGCCATGAACACTACAGGCGAGTACATCGACCCACAGATAAGACTCCTGCGTCGAAAGATCCGTTTTTTCAGACAATTTTTCAGGCGTTTCCACATAGGAAAAACCTCTTCATCACAAGAATTGCCAAGTCACACAACGCTACATGTGCAGGACTGGCACACAATTTCAGGAAGGCGTGTGCACTTACTGGGTGGACATGTCAGGAACAAGGATGGATTCAACATACATGTGGTGTTCGATGCAACTGGGTACAAGATTCGTTGAAGTATATTTACAAGTGTCTGACGAAAACCTGGAACTACACTGTGTGTGAACGGATTGAAAGACCGCAGTTTGACATTCAACATTTCTCTGGCGAGGAATTTTTCAAATGCATTCAGCATAGGGATGCCAAACACAGAGGACTATTGACCAGCACTGCATCCGGTAAACATGTTACCAACAATGCATTGAGTAAATACTCCAAGAAAGCGTCTGACGACAAGTGTCCTTTTTGTGATATGCAAGATAGTAAGCATCACGGGGTATACATATGCCAAGGTATATAACAGCTTAGACAAAAACACAGACATGCAATCAATTGGACGAAGCGACAAGTTGATGCGGTGTATTCCTTCGGCATTATCCCTGACGATTGTCGTGCAGTCATCCGTAGGCAGCGATTTCACACAGGAGTGATCAGAGCCATGCCTACCATTCTTGAACACAAAATCTTCTATACTGACGGTGCCAGTTACCACAACCAAGACTGGCAGTGCTGTATAGCAGGATCGGCTGCCATTGAAGTCACCAATGACTACAACTGGAAGCTTATCTTTCGTGAAATCCTTCCATTTGCACACCATAACGCCTTTCGTGCTGAATCCTTTACTACAGGTTTTGCAACGATTCAAACATGTTCGCGGCAACCTGGACGTTGCTCCGCGCTTGCAACCTGTGGGCCGCACGACCAGCAAAGTACATACACGTATGCGGATATACGGGAGATTTGATATGTTGAGTAGTGCATGCAGAGGCCAGAGGGGGTGGGAGATTTGATATGTTCAGTCGTGCAGAGGCCAGAGGGGGTGGGAGATTTGATATGTTCAGTCGTGCAGAGGCCAGAGGGGGTGGGAGATTTGATATGTTCAGTCGTGCAGAGGCCAGAGGGGGGGGGGGGTTTGGTATGTTTAGCCGTGCATGCAAAGGCCAGAGGGGGTGGGAGATTTGATATGTACAGCCGTGCATGCAGAGGCCTGAGGGGGCGGGAGATTTGATATGTTCAGTAGTGCATGCAAAGGCCAGAGGGGGTGGGAGATTTGATATGTTCAGTCGTGCAATGCAAAGGCCAGAGGAGTTCTTTAGGGTCGCAACTGACCGGGGGCATTAGGGTCGCAACTGACCTAACTTTAGGGTCGCAACTGACCCGGGTTGCAAGTTAAACTTGGCAGCAGCAGCCTTTCATGGCTTCAAGTCCTGAGCACTGAGTCCTGTTTGACTCCAGAACCAGAGGTACTCCACTGCGTGGACTTGGGCCATCGTTGCTCTGGCTGTCGCAGGATGATATACCCCCTGTCAGGTGTGGAGCAACGTTGGGGTTGGAGCGAACATGTTGAGACACACACTGATTGTGAGGCTGTCCAAGGTTTGCTTGACGATTTGATTGTGTGCCATGAGTGTGGGAGACAACCTGAACCGTTTTCTCATGCTGATGTGTGGGAGCACATATGGTGGCATGTTCAACAGAGGAACCACGGGCAAATCTTGGCGGTCAAAGTTGCTGCCCACCAGAAGTGGCAAGAAATCCCAATGGGAGAGAAGAGGATGGCTGCATACTACAGTGAGATGGTTGATCAGCAAGCTAAGAATGCAGTCATTTCATGAACACAGAGCATTGGTCCGTAAGAACATTTGAGCATATCACGATTTCCTGTGAGGAATGCCCGACCTATATTTTGCACAGACACCAGTGCAGGACACAACAACTGAGATGCCAAATTTCGAACTACTTCAAGCTGTGCATGGGGAAGTCAGTGCTATCCACCCTGTGCAAAAAGTAGAGATGATTGCATGCCCTTTTGGCCAAGAGTTTTTCCAAGCTTTCACGCATTGGTGGGGGAAACTTAGGTGGGGGAGCAGGGGATTCACAAGCTGCTTGGAGCTTTATTTCTCGTTTGCCATCTTTTCTAACATGATGGCACCTGTACACGCAGGAGCCAAAACATATGCCCTGAGGAACAGAGATGTTTCTGCCGATGTTGCGCACTGCGACCTTGCCACACAAATCCATACTTGGATTCAAATAATGCGCTGGTGGGTTTCTGAGTTAGGTGATCAAATGAACTTATCCAAGGGTCGTGGTTTGCACCCATATGGCTATACTTTCGAGGTACGTGGTTTTGACAAAAGACCAATCATGCCTTGCAGTGCAGCTGCTGCCACTGCTCTTTGGACATATTTCCATACATGTGATCACAATTCCCGTGCCCGCGTGAGACGGGATTTGAAGGCAACTTGGCATGTGCATATTAGGTTTCCCGTGCTGCCGTGGGGGGAGCCTAAGGTGTGGCATCAATGTCTTGGTCAAGTCTGATGTCATTCGTTAGGACATCATAAATTAGTGAGGCACGCGCTAGCTGACCTTGTACATGGTGGTTTCTCAAAATAGGGGTACCCCAAAAATGGTTGGCTTATTGATAAACAATGATTAATATGGGATGATTTGGGGGTACCCCTATTTTGAGAAACCCCGACGTTGCTACGGAGCTGCACTGCGTGACATCCACCACCGGTTCCACCTGGAAGCGGTTCCAGGAGTCCAAGGCTGAGCTCGGGGAGACACTTTCCACCACCAACTCGTGTCTCCTACGAGTGCAGCAGGCGCCGATCTGGTGGACTGCGAAAGAATCTCGAGATATTGGGAATAGATTATATTGGCCATTACTACTCAGTATCATAACCATATAATAGCGATTGTAACTTGTTCACCATTATCATAACCATAGATCATAACTTGAGAAGAGCGATATTGTGTAAACGTGATTCAGTTTGGGGATTGCTGAAGAATCGGAGTATCGGCGTAACGACTGAGTCGAAATGGCCCGAAAAAACGAACGAGGAATGATTTCAATTCAGGATGGCTGATGTGACCACTCATGGTGGGTGGAACAAACATGGGATCACTCCCAAGCACGACTCAACCATGGCCAAAGACATCTCAACTGCTGGGGAAACGAGGCCGCACTGAATGCAAGGGTCAACCGCTCAACAGGCAGTGACAGGAATGACTTGGCAGTGCATTGTTTTAAGCACATAGTTCAAGCCACGTCACATACTGGTTAAGAGTCGAATTCCCACGACAATTCTTGGGTAGAACAAATGGGCATCTTCCAACGGCTTGGTATTTCGCAAGATCGATCCAGGTTCGGGCTGATTCTATTGGGTGGTCATCCAATGGTTTTTCCAAGAGACCCGTGACTCAAAGGCACCAGAACCAAGAGAGGAGTCAATCAGGCATCAAAAATTCAACTTGATTGAACCCATGGATAAAGCCATGGGGACCCCAGCTTGTTTTCGAAGAACGCTGGAACAAACCAACCGCTTGCACTGGCATTCTGGTCGAAGTTTTTATATTCCTTCATGTTCCCACTATCATTCTAATTGATTCTAATTGTTAAATTTTTGATACAATCTTTCCTTTATGTATCTTCTTCACATCAAAACCACTATCATGTTCCCATTCTGCCTACCATAACTGTTGCGTGTAGACCCAAATCATTTGATTCCGTACTTTAGCTCTGCACATCCACTGGGGCTGATTGGTTAATGCTTGATGGCTCACGAACAAATTCATCGCACGAGGTATGCTGATCCAGACACGCAACCAACGAGGATTTTGGACACGGGAAATAGTCATCATCGATGTTTGAACGGGCTTGTTTGGGTACACCTTTGACCCGGCAGCAGTGTGATTGCACCACAACTGGATTGCCTCATTAACAATATCCAACCATATGCAACGATTATGAGGAGCTACTAATAGGTCCTACGTTTAACTACTGACGCCCATAAATGACAGTGTGACCCCGAAGCAGTGTATCAACTACCATTCAACATCATGATTCATCATTGATCATAACCATCAGTGAACCATCACTAGCCATCAAACAGCTATCATTCAACCATGATTACCCAGCTATTAAACAGCATGAACCATGAAAAAACACCACCATTAAGCAGCCATCATCAACCAAGCCTAGCCATGGTTCACCACAACCCATCGTGAGGGCGCTGGCTTTGGCTCGCCTGTTCACGGCCGCATTGAGTCCCAGAAACACGTCGTCGGCCTTCCTAGTGCCGATGATGGTGACTGATGGTGGCCGTGGTGCTATGGCGAACCATGACGGTGGTCAACCGCAGTTCATCATGGTAAGTGCGGTCATGGATGTTTAGCCCTGGTGATTCAGGGTTTATGATGGTTGTAAAGCATGATAGTTCAGACTGCCCAACGGATGGCTAACGCGTGTTCAATGATTAAGAAAGTTCATTAATAATGGTCACTTGGTACTGATGGTTTACGATGGTCAACGATGGAAAATCATGGACAGTAATGATTAGCTGAAAAGGTGTGTTCATGAACCACCATTGCTGATACAACTATTACTGTTGATATGCTGCTGAGATTATGATCATGTTTTCCTTCTTTTGACCAGTATCGTTTTAACCTCCCCAACACACACGCACAGACTCGTCGAATTTCATCACACAAGAATGGATGATAGAATATCTTTTTTTGATGGTTCTCGGAGGCAAATAAAAAATATGCTCGTGAATGATGGCTAATGGTAAAAGATGCAACCCAACAGAAAACCAACCGTAGGGGGCATCCCTCAAGAGATATGATCAACGTCCGTAGCTGAGCCGTCAGCTCATTGTGTCGGCTAATATTACGCATATATTCTCAGTTGGGTTGCAATAAACCCTTAGAAAAAACATTATTCCCATGGTTTGAATGATAAAGACATGCAATAAACCCTTAGTAAACCATAATCTCTATGGTCCGGATTAGCAATTTGCCAACTGTTTTTTTTCAAGATCATATGGTGTCGACTTGCAAAAAACATGCATTTCAACAAGAAAGCAACAGAAACGTGCAAGGTGCCACGGCACGACGCCAGCAACAATCAACAAACCAATCAAGAACCAGCAGGCATCATCTGGAGGTTGTCTAAAAATAGGAGACCCCTGAAATCATCTGATATTCATAGAAATAAACTATCCGTTCCCAATTTTGAGAAACACCCATCTATTGCAACCAACGAGACTTGTTAGGCAGCATTGAGGTTTGGTCCTTGCAACCCAAGGACATTCTTGTCAGCCACGCATCTCCAAGCTGAAAAGATATGAGGGACAACCCAAGCAGTTGGACTGACCATCACTGTCACTCTGGGATATATGTCTGGCTGGTTGGCTGATTAGTTGGTTGGCTGGCTGGTTTTCCCTATGTGGCAGTGGGTCAGTTCACCCTGTACCCTTGGTTCCCATCATTAACCAGCTCGTTTTCCATATTATTGTTGCTTAATATTGATGGTTAATATTGATTAACCATTGTTTTCCCTATTATTGGTGGTAGTTATCCCCCATTTTGGGTTGGTTAATACTGACCCCTAGCCATGTGGGCCTCACACGACCCCCCCAGTCATCCGTAGCTCCTCAGTGTGAAGGTGAAGACTGGTGGCGCCGAGTCACAGCTGTCCGCCTCAGCCACGGTAGCCGCCATGGTACGTTGACTTGATGTGTTGACATATGGCGAGCTGGGTCAAGCAGTTAACCAACCAAAAATGGTGGGTAGTAACCAACAATTTCATAGGGAAAACAATGGTTAATGATAGGGGAACCAGGGGTACTGGGTTTTGACCCACTACCATATGAATAGACGTTAAATGTAGAAAAATTACAGGAGATAGAAACTTTGGTTCAACTTCTATGTGTAAATGATGTCAATCAATTGATAAAGACATAATATAGAAAAATAGAAGTAAGCGTCTAGATTTTCTATAAAGATACAAGATGTACATGTTGGCTTCATCCCTGCACGTTTTTCATATCACTATCATGTCGAATATCTCCGACCATGATTCCTGAATAGGGATCCAGGGGATTCACGCAATAACATTGGGCATCGCTATTGATGCGATTGACGATGCTATCTATGATGCCACGGATTGCCACCAAAAATCCTCAAAGCATAAATGACCCATAAATCATTGGCTCCAATCAATATCATTTCGCCATGAGATAACCACAAACATCGACATCACTAACCAGGCCAAACGCATATGATCATGGATAAACAACGAGGTTGCTAAAAAATGCACATGGCCGGTGCCAGCCTGGCAGTGGTTAATGGGAAGCCGATATCAGCATCGATCAGGGGAGGCTGAGGATTGATGATGGGCTAAACGTGGCTAATTACTGGCGAGTGATGATGATTGGTGATATTTATTTGTGGTTCAATGTGGCAAATTCATGATGATTCACATGGACTCCGTAGTGATGGGTATTCATAGCTAAGCATGGCGAATTAATCATGATCAATGGCAGTTTGCAATGATCATCTGGGTAGTTTACAATGATCTGGCTAACCAATCACCATTAAGGCCAAGCAATTGACCATCTGACCGCTCGTGGATATGACTTATAGCTACACAAGGGTGATGCTATCAAGCCACAGCCGCGGTGATGGTGAACACAGCTTCAACAGAACAACACCAGTGGTCTCCCAAGAATCTCCGCTATGAAGCCACCGCAAGGAATAAACCATAGATGTACTGCAAAGGCTAGGAAAACCACTGTTGCATAAGATGGAAATACATGTATAAACATACGCATGGTGTATATGTGTATACGCGACATGCGTACAAATCTCAAAAACAAACAATTCCACCACCAATAGGAGTTCCTAGTTCCCTCCTGTTAACCATTGTTTTCCCTATTATTGTTGGTGGAGATCCCCCATTAGTTGGTTGGTTAATATTGACCCCTAGCCATAGGAGTCTACAGTCTACAGCTACTGATGACGACTTTGTCGCTGGGAAGTGTCTTGGCTCGGCTGATGGATTCTGGCCGCCCTGGGCGAGCCATCTATGCATCCAGAGCTCCTTGGACCACGGAGCTTTCAGGATGCCATGGAGGTACCCCTAAACCATCACATTGCTTGACGGGAATTTGGTCATCGCCTAAGTCAGCTAAATGGTCCCATAATAAGCAGTCACAAGTTCATCGCACAATTTGATGATAGTTCTATTCCATTACTGCTTGCTTGGGCATGTCTTCATTTGAAGTATGAACCCATCCAATCCACAGCTGATCTACCCAGCATGGCTTAATGTACGATTGCTCAGGCTATCCAAGTTGGCTGTTTCAGGATTGTCAACTACCCACCCATTATAACCAATGGCTGACTTGGGCGAACCCCCTGTGAGCCGTTGCTTCTACCCTGCTTGTTTCAGAATGATTTTTCGCTTTTTGCTTGTTTCAGCCAATAAAAGCCATTGATCGTTAGCCAATACCAAGCACTATGAACCACTATCAACCATCAATAACCATCATTAAGCATCATCAGCCACTATTGGTTGCTCAACGATGGTTTCCTTACCAATGGCTGGTCATTTCCCTGTCACCGTTTTCGCGCCGCCAAGCCCATCTGTCAAAAGTCAAGCCACTACAGAGGGCGTTTGAGCAGGAGCACCTGGCAAAATGAACAGCAACCATCTTGCTTAGTAGTGGCTCATGTGGCTATGGGCCAATATTAATTAACCAAAACTGAGAGGGAATCACCAACAAACTATAGGGAAAACAATGGTTAATGATGGGGAACCAGGGGTGCGGGGTTTTGACCAACTCTCATGTTTATGGTCTGGGTCAACTCGGGATAAGCACCATGGGGTGATGATTTCCTCAACAACGATACCAGAGATTGGAATTGGGCTTTTTCCACAACCTTTTGAGAATCAGATCTACTGGTTGCTCAACAAGTCATCCCAGATCAAGGACTACAACAATACCTCGCGTCACTGGAATAACAACGCGTGATGTGACCAATCTATGAAACTGAATGTAGTTGAGACCCCAGCTACTTTGACAACTTGCGACCCTCACGTTGTCGACACAAAACGTCTACAACCGAAGGACATGACTGATCTAACAGCACTGTGAATGGTGTACTACCGCTGGTTGTTGGCTATACCACCCCGAGTCATTGTAAAAATCGACCAACACCTATTTCCCATGACATGTCTCTAAAATCAACATTGGTCATACAACCTCAATTGCTACAATTACCACGGTTTTCAAGTATTTGACAAGTGTACCTGATTGTCATGTTTGTTCATTTCTGTACTCCTCTTGTTGCCAGACCAGCTTTAACGAATAACCGCAAGAGCAGTTAGAACAAGGGCTAGTGCAATCTTTGCTAGACACCAGTCATCAGTCAGGAGCCAACTAATCATAATTCCCAATTCCTTCAACAATGCCCGAATACTCAATGTGATGAACCACGAATGATAATCAGGTGAATCATTCATGGTAGATCATAATCAAGCTAATCATCTGATGGACATCCATGGATAAGAATTGAACAGTGATGAGCTCAGGTGAACGATCATCAACGAGAGGCCAATCATGAATACTGCTTACCCGTTTCCGGGTGACCCTGAAGGAGTTATCAACATCGCCAGGTCAAGCGTCATGAGCGGTACAGAAGGGTCATAAACATCACGAGTTGTCCTTCATGACGTCATTCTCTGGAAGAACCACCGACAATGAGAATCACTTGGTGGTTTCTCAAAATAGAGGGTCCCCCCAAATCATCCAATATCAACTAACATTTTTTGGGTTGTCCCTATTTTGAGAAACCACCATTTGTACTCACAATAGTGAAAATCATGATTAGTATCGGTACGTCATGATGAATTGCTGGTGCTTAACATCAATCTTGCCAGGATGGCCAGTTTTTCAAAGTGAATCCCCAATGGTTCAGTCTCACCCATATCGGGATTAGTATGGTTGATGGTGGAAAAGCTGGTTAATGAGTGTTGCTAGTGATTAATGATGGTGAAACTGGTAAATGATTCTGAATCATAGTTATTTGAAGATTTCTCAAACTAGCGTTACCTCCAAATCAGGAGAGAACCCAAACGGAAAGAACATTCAGAAAAATAGTGCTCCAATCACCTATACAAACTGAATAACACATGGTGGCCGAAGACTGCTTTGCAGTGCAAAAAGGCGGCAATAATAAAAACACAGGTTATTGCAGAGAGATGCAGCAGCGAAGTGCAGACTCGTCTGCTTTTGGTGCGTCTCGTCGGTGGCATTGACGCCGTAGCTGATCAGCAGCTTTGCCACCTCAACTGACTGCGCGCGATGAAGCAATGTTTTGTTGCTTTTGCTGACCTGTTTAGGATTGGCCTTCCTGTCTTTGATCAACTCTCGAATTTCCTTGGCATTGTCGGATCGGACAAGATCGACCAGTGCGCCGTCGAGGTACTCTTGGACGGCCGAGGATGACATTGGAGCAGAGTGGAAAGAAGTACTCAAGGATTTCGAGGTCCTTGATATTACCGAGCAGAAAACCAAACATTTTTTGGGTAGCCCTACTTCGAGAAACCCGCATTTGAAGGTTTAGCCGGTGGTTTCTCGTTGTTTTCGCCCACGTCGCTCCTTCACTTTGGCTCAGAGTTGGTGAGGGGCAGCTGGGAGTCGAAGTGCCCTCAGTGCCCCAAGCGACGGAGATATGGGGTGATGGTCACCAGCAGCGGGTTGAATGGCGGTCAATGAACCAAGCAGGGTGATGATTAATGGTTTCATGGTTTGATTCATCCTTCAACATCATCAATGAAGATTTATAAGCTGTTTGATGATGTTGAAGGATGCTGCATTGCCAGTGATGGGTTTAGAAGCAATTGCTGATGCAGTTCGCAATACTTAATGATCGAAAACGGCTGCTGTTGGCATTGACCATCAGCGTTAATCAATGACATGTGGATGTGGATCAATTCACCAGGTAAGCCTTGTGCATCTCGAAAAGATCGACCGATCGGTTTTTGATATGATCAACCTACTGATTGATGGACATTTTTGTTCCTGTTTCGTAGCAACAATTGTGGGTTGATAGACTGATTGGCGGTTGTATCATGTCATGACCCATCGAGAACATGAGTCAATTAAAGAATCATCCCCAGATATGGCATACTGCTTGGGTGTTAGAAGCCATCCCAAACATATGAATCAAGCAACTGTTCCAGATAAAGAAAACACAACATATTTGAAACCAGCAACAAAGTATACCCTGGTTTATATCAAATAGGGGGAGGCCCTTAAAATCAACCATCATCTAAAAAAGACCATGACTCGGGATGATTTAGGGGGTACCCCTTTTCAAGAAACACGGCTGTGGGTCAAAAACCTGTATCCCTGGTTCCCCTATAGTTAGCCATTGTTTTCCCTTTAAAATTGTTGGTTATTATCCCCCATTATTGGTTGGGTAAGTGCTTGACCCATAGCCATAGGAGTCTACAGTCTACAGTCTACAGCTACTAACCATTGTTTTTCCTATAGTTGGTTGGTTATTATCCCCGGTTATTGGTTGGTTAACTGCTTGACCCAACTCGCCACACCTAATCAAACCTCAGCGCAGAACCCCTCTGACGCCGACGTCGCTCGTCGCTTTTCATCAACGGATCTCGTTGCAGAGCGGGCGCTGACGACGAGGGAAGTATCTGCGCTCTGAGCGGTGAATGACGTGAGATGATGGTGAACAAGCTTGTGAATAAATGATGGCTAAATGGATGGTCCATAAACTTGTTAATAAATGGTGAATGATGCTTAAATGAATGGTCAAATAATGATGGTTGAAATCAGGGTCAAATGATGGCTAAGAAATGGTTAAATGAATGGCTAAATGTTGGTGCATAATAGTTCCTGGTTAATGAATGGTTAAGTGATGGTGCATAATGGTTTCCTGGCGAATGAATGGTTAAATGATGGTTAACTGCTGGTTCACTGATGGCTAATGACTGTTGATGATGGTCACTAATGTCTAATGATGGCTGATGGTGGCTAATCATATTTCATCATGCTTACTGATGGTTGTTCGAGATGCTTTATGATAGAATTGACATATTTGCTCGTGACGTGGAAGATGAGTCGACTGAACCTTCTGTGCTGCCATGATTGTGTAAAACTTTTTCTCATGGCCTATGATCATCAGCCACCATTTGAACGAAACCACGTCAGCAACCATTCTACATGAACCAAAAGGCCTTTCTTCAATCTGATCCTATGAATCGCAGGCGAGTTCAACTCATGGTGGTAGATATGAATCGCGGGTGATACATCAATATGTATTAATCACCAGACTCACCCGTTCCGTCCGACACCCAGATCTGCCATGAATTTGTTGCTCCCCATCCCCGCGGAGGGAAGACATCTAGGAGTGCAGCCAGTGCTGTTGCAAAGGAAAGCGGCCATGGCCCACATGAGGCATCGGTTTCAAACTGATCAGATCTGCAAATGCTCAATTCTTGGCCATCCTAAGAGTACCTGAAAGACATAGGTTCTGCGCAAACATATCCACAGGTGAAATAAATTTGTCCACGAATGGTGTGCCCCCAGTCCCAAGGTCAATTCCCAACTGGGATGTGTCTTCGTCTCAGCTTCCATCAAAAGGGGACTAGATATCGACCTCTCTTGGGCTTATGCATGGAATGAGGGAATCGAGGGCATCGTGGCCGCAAAAGATCTGCCATCCGTTTGGCAGCCACCCCTACGAATTCTGACATGCACATGTTCATACAATGAGAACTACATAAATACATGAATAGACAAATAAAAATGCACGTATGTAAGCATGTCTGTATGTATGCATGAATGCATGCAAATAAAGCCATGTAGATATGTATGTATATATGTATATAGATATATGCTTAAAAAACACATTTATACATTGGAGAATATGAATAGATATTGCTGCAATATGGCAATCGATTTACCTGGCCACTTAGTTCACAGAGGTACCAACATTGACTTGGAGAACCGACCAACCACAATACGAATCGACGTGCTGCACGGTGTGGGTGTCCAGCCCAAGTCGAGACACCAAAAGAACATAAACTTCGGGAACGCCATCATCTTGTGCTTTGTATCCATTGAGGATGGTGAACAATGTTGTTTTTGGTGGATCCAAAAAAGCTATATTAGCTACCACAACGTACCACAAACAATTTCCTCTGATTCTTATCTTCTTTCAAAGGCATTTTGGAGCAAAACCTGAGAGTCTCGTAACGAGCTGTGGCCTGCAACCACCACATCGTTTTTTTGGGTCCTAGGATGGGCTGATCATTTTGAGCTTTACCCCGATTCAGCTGTCGACCCGGAAATTTAGATACAGGATCTTGCAGGGGTAACTGTGGTATTCCTTTACCAGTTGGTGCTTTCAAGCCCTACGACAAAATATCACCATTTTCAGAAGCCCACCCCCCGAGAGAGAGCGCGGCCGGAGTGGACTTGCTGCGATGCTCTCCCAATAGTATTAGGTACTCGACCAGCAATCCAGAATATTGTGGAAAAATGTTTAAAAACACCAACTAGTAGTTGTTTTACTCAGTATATTCTTGGTTGTTATCTCCTATTATTCGACACGATCATTCCATCAATCTTTCTATTGCTCCTGGATTTACCTTTGCAACAACACCGTGGCGTGAGAGACGCAGGTGACACCGTTGTGGTTGTCACCGTCGCGAACACATCCGGAAGATCACAGAAGCCATGGTGAAGTGCTGAAGGGTGGCACTTCAGCATGCGCGAGAGCGCCACGGCTGCTGTTCCCTCCCAGGATACCATTAGAATCAAAGTTCCACCCAATGGTAACTATGGATACCCAAGGGGACGATTAGCTAGAGGTAGCCATGGCTAGTCGTGCCCACTGAGCTTGCGATTCCTTCATCTGTGATCCTCCACGGTTCGTACTATGATAACTTGCAGCACACGCGCGTCTCAGGGCACCACCAGGAGATGAAACTGGTGCATCGGAGACAGCTTCCTAGCCACCAAAGTTGTTGATTTTCCGTAGGGACGTCCTGCCCACGCAGATACCCAAAGGGAGATCATCCAGTAAAGTTGGAAGCAAAATCAATGGAGGTTACATCATTTATTCGCTCTTGCATTCATCCCAACTTTTCGAAGAGTTTTATCAGGAAAAAAGAACAACTGCTTATGACCAACTTTTCCAACTTTCAGCTGCTTATAAACAGCACCACATCGTGGTGCACCCTGTGTCCTGGATAGGAGTTGTTGGTGACAACCCCAATGCCAACGGCAATCAACCCGTGGACGACCATTGGTGCTGTAGTCCTTCTGACTGCTGGGTTCCAACAGCTATTCCAACGGATTGGAAGAACCCTTTTTTCTTAGAACCACGGAGCAAGAATCCAGGTTGAGAATCCCGGGTTCATGACTCGTTGCGACCTCCGGGGTACTGATTACTTGCTGGTTTCTCAATGCTTTGTTGACTTCTTGCCAACCATTTCCAACATGATTTGACCATCCCTTGGCATCCTTAGCCATGATGTACTCATGATTCAAGCCATAATACTGACCCTTATTCGACCTCACCATTCTTAGTCATGTGACTTTCTCAGTCCCATCAAACTCACCGTTGCTGGCGAACCCAGGCGCAGCTAGGCACAGGTGGCCCAGATCATTTCGGCAAATTGTGCGCTGGAGATCAAGGTGTCGACCTTCATCCTGGGTGCTGGAGATCGTCCACGGCTAAGCAGCATCAACTGCCTTCGTTGATGGCTTCTTGCTTGGAATACTCCATGCTTAACGGTGAATGGTATAACCAACAAGGGTTTGGATGATGCATTACGATCGTAGTTGGGATTCAAAGGTTGAGGTTTGGTGTGTGTTTATGACAATGCCCCTCAAAATGGGCGGCTTGCTCGTTTGAGAACAATGATGCAAGAGAACTGAGAATGGACAAATGGCAAGAAACAACGTCGTTGGGATGTACTACAAGCGGCAACCTAACTCGTGTGTGACTAGCAGAACTGAACAACTCCTTGGATAACCTTAAAGTTGTTGGTATGCTGGGACATGATCAATACAAGTGCAAGTTAGTTCACCCACACTAGGACTCATACACCAGCCATTTCTGAGGGGTTATCAGCAACTATTTATTGTAATCTTATTGTTAGTCCTGGTTAAACCTAATTTGAACCACAATTGTATAAGAACCGTTAAGAATTGCGAGAATCGCCTGCTCATTTTCTACCGTCATCAAGTGGTTCATCACCATCCCAAACATTTGCCCACTATTTGTTGCTGAATCACCAAGCTATCCGTTCTTATTTGATTAACCTCCAGAATTAGTTGCTCACTCACCATTATCAACAATGAGCGCATGGTTGCTCAATCATCATTTTTTGCCCAGATCTGGCACTTGATCACCTTTTTGTGCCCATCGTCAGTTGCCTGCTTAATCGTTGTTCGTTACCCACAGCTTAGCCACCAAAAAATCATCACCAGTATCATCTGGGAAACTCACCATTTTCGATCAAAAACCAAAAGCATCTACAGGTAAAACGTAGGTAAACTAGCCAAAAATCACAATTTTCTGGAGGTAAACATAGATAAACCAACGATTTCTATGGTGGATTTCGGCCACCAGAGATCCGCAAGCTGTGCCAGGCAGCTGGAGCTCATGGCGTGGAGCTCGACTCTCGCTGTGGATGACGCTTTGAATCATGGAGTTCCTCGCTGGGATCGGCGCTACGGTTGAGCTTAGTGGTTCGGGGATCCCCAGTTCTCATCCTTGATATTTCCCATTTACAGTCACAAGTCGACCATAACTTTGGGGCTTCACTATTTCGAGTCATCATTGGTACCAACTGATTTATCATAACTATCAATAATCATTGGCTATTTCAAGATCAGTGGCTGTTGATAATTGGAAACTAACCAGTTAATCATGGATCTGACGAGTAAAGCAGTTGGTTATAAATGATTATTAACACTAGATTAACAAATATTACTATTATCAGTAATCATTATTAGTGTTATCTATAGTCATTAATCACCATACCTGGTTGGTGGTTTCAACCCGCATGAAACATATTAGTCAACCAACCATTTGTTAATAAATAATAGGGAAAGTGAAAAATGTCAATCAAGCACCAACCAGATAGTCATTAATCATTATACTTATTATCATTATCTGTAGTCATTGCGCATCATAATCGTTCAAAACAATATGATCAACCCACTTGGGTGTTTCTCAAAATAGGGGTAACCCCCAAATCATCCCATATTAATCATTGTTAATCAATAAACCAACCATTTTGCTGGTCCCTTATTTTGAGAAACCACTGTTTTCCCTATAGTTTTGTTGGTTGTATCATCCCCCATTATTGGTTGGTTAACTGTTTGACCCAGCTCGCCATCTGGTTCCCCCGTTGCTTCAACGCCGCCGCCAAAGGACAGCTTGCGCAGGGGGATGCCGCCCGCTGAAGTGGCGCCCGAGCTGAAGAGCAGCCACTCGAAGGCTTCGGCACCTGCGCCGAGCGACCGTCAGCGACCGGCGAACAACAGTGGGTAACAATGGTCATGGTAGCTATTGCCATTAATTATTAAGGTAATTAATGTTTATTATGGTTATGAGTAATGGTAGTAATTATTATGGTTGTTAATGACTATGAGTAATGGTAGTAATTATTAATGGTTATGACTAGCAAATATAATGGTAATTAATTAGTAATTAATGTTTATTATGATTATTTGTTAACTAATGGTTAACAACAGTGGGTAGTAATTAATTACCATTATGGTCATTAATGTTTATTATGGTTGTTAGTAATGGTAGTAATTATTATGGTTATTAATTATTATGCTTGGCAATAATAACCATAATGATAAGCAATAACAACAGTGGGGAATGAGCAACGTAAATAGTGGTGAAATCACGGATGAATCATGGTTCCGTAATTTCAGACTGGCCGTTGATTATGGCTCTACCTCAACAACGATGGGTAACGATTCATAATAACCATAATGAATTATTAATGATTTTGATTATGGTAATGCTAGTGATCATAACGATTAGTTGATGGCTATCCGCAACAGTGGGTCATCAAAATCATCCACCATCATTGTATAACCACTATTCAACTATTCACCATTATCAACCACTATTAGCCAGAATTACTAACCACTACTAACTTCCATCAACCAGTATATTAACCAGCTGATATTTGGGGTTGCTACCCACTGTTGCGGAAAACAACCAAGAATCACCAACAACTGCTTAGATTTTATCGTAGTGAAACTGTTTGGTGAACAGAGGTCATGACACCTGATAATGGTGTGCAATAACGGTTGAGAATGAGAATGGTAGATAATGGGTAAAAATAGTCATATTCTATGATAATGCCTTCATGAGGATTCATCGGGGTAAATCAAGCAGCAATGGTAGTGATACTGGCACACTATTGGAGAGAATGCAAATGTTCGTAATCTCCAGTGTGATAGTGAAGAGTGTCTACGCTCAGTATTGTTGGACAAGTAACCCTTGACAAATATGAGTCATGACGACAAAGTGTGGTTGCAACTGAATTCTGAATGCTTCTGGAGTATCTGCAATCGTCAGTGCGGCCACTTTCCTCCTCAGCACAAGACAACATTCTGGAAAACGTGAATCCATAAAGGTCGGTCAAACTATGCACGGCAATTGACATTGAAGTGTATCTATGTATGCAGGTGCGCAATACTGACAACACGCACCTTTGTCGCACCAGGTGGACCCACATGACTTCAGAATCCCAATGAATCCCATGACCAACAGCGGATATTCTCGCAATGAGCAACAGGTTACCTCAAAATGTTTGTTTGGGATTATGCGATGACAATCACCAACGACCTTTAACAAAGAGTTCATGCTTCTTGTCTCGATCAAACCTCATAGTTGTTGACTGCCATACCCCCATCATTGGTTTGGCACGATCTTTGTATTTGCCGGTTCGTCAGCCGCTAGGTGTAATAGTGTAACTGTCTCAAAAAGCTTCCTGAGCAGCAGCATTGGTTAGCCATCATGGTTTGGACCTCTACAAACACATCATAGCCATCAGCACCATGTCCTGAACCAGGGCTCACTGGGAACCTCCCTTCCCACAGAATGGATGGTCAGCTCCAGCGATTGAAAGTAATGATGGTGGTTGTTCGTCTTACTGGTTGCGGTCATTGGTGTTGGTTCCCCAACTGTAATGGTCACAATGGATCCTATTAGGGGATATCAAGGTGCCCCCACCAATTGATTTGTTTTGGAGTTTCGCGATAGTGCCCATTCGCCCACTTTAATATCAACAACTCCGCTCAGCGATAGTTTCTACTGTAGCTGGTAGTTATCCGGCCGCCATGAAGCGACAGTTGTCGTTCAACTTGAGGGCGGCAACTTGGAGTCAGCCCAATGAATCTGCCCGAAGAACGCTTGGTTAAGTGCCTAGTTTAGCAGTGAATCATTTTGGCAACGGGTCAACATTCCCTGTACCACCGGCTGTTCACATTCCGCAAATGACCATTATCATTTTCCTTCTGATGAAAGCCCGGCCCCAGCATTTGCGAGAGCGCGAGCTAGTGTCAAGAAATCCGTACGCAACGGGAACCAGTGAAACTATCCCTGCCTCTTCCATCTTCGTCTTTCGTGGCGAAAACGACTGACAAGTGCCGACCAATCTTCATTCGAAATTTCACTTTGTCTCACGGTACACCAGTCTGGTTGGATGGTAACATTCAAGCTAGTTTTCCCTCGAAGTGGTTGGACCCGTTCATAGATCCGATCTTGATAGGGAAACCGCGGTCTCAGTACCAGCCCCAAAGTGTGCTGAACAAATCCCTGAGCCTGTAGACTGGTGGTTTTGCCTCTTGACACATCTGGAAACGCTGAAGGCACCCAGAGAGCCAGTTGACTCCACATCTTCTCCACCATGGTAGCCAGGTCAACAAAGGTGACATTGTAATGTTGGGCATCCGTGCTGTCCCAAACACCAATCATCCGCACCTGGTTGGCAGCTTTCCTTGCGGTGAATCGGCAAAAGGCGCTGCGCAAACATGGACAAACTAAGTCCCAGTTCGAGCCACGAAATTCCCACTTCCCGTGACAACGGACCCCCAGGTGAAGAGGGCCAAGAGAACTGTTGTAGCCAGTGAAGCATAGTATGCATCCAATAGTCCCCCCATGAAAAGAATCTTGAGAAGCCCTCAATATCATCCGGAAAAACAAGCTGCTGACATTCCTCTGGTGTCCAGTTAGCCAGTCTATGTTGAATATCCAATGGGGAAAAACGATCAGGAGCAACTAAGTCCTGCTTCGCTGCCAGTTGTGCCTGTTGTGCTGCTGCCGCCCGAGCATTGTTGAGTTGCAAAACAAGCTGGCAAGTGTCATGGAAGAGAGAACGCTGTTCCTGCAGGTCTTCATGTCGCTTCCGAAGAAAGGTGGCCCAATCCTCCCGCATTAGAGAGTTAGCTGACGCAGCTGCCGCATCGGCCGCAGCATTCCCCAATGCGCAGAATATGTCCCACCATGGATCCCAAGGAGAAGGTGTTGTATGTGCCTTAACCTTATGAACCTGCATTTGGGTCAAACCTGAGTCACGCATGCGAAGCCGAAGGTCAAGGTTACCATCTTGCGAAGGCGAGGGGAGGCTAGTGACATCCTCCTTCTGAACCGTAGATATGGCATATGCGCTGTCCGTGTGCAAGTGAACATGTTCCCCCAGATCCCCACAAACGATCAAAGCTGACAACTCAGCTCTGTTGATTGTCTGTTCGCCACAGGTGCGTCCCATGGCAAAGGTCTGAAAGCACTCTAGTGGTTTGCCTGTAGCGCACCATTGTTGAACCTGTGCCTGTCTGGCAGCATCATCTGGTGAAAGGTCAACCACACAGGCGTAAGCCGCATACCTGGTGGAGGGGTAGGAGGGAGCGACACATGAACCATCGGTGAAGATGTGCAGTGGACATGATTCTGAGGCCTGCTGAGCAAGCCGCCTCACTTCAACAGGGATTTCAGGCCATGGTTCTTGGTAGTGCAAGGTACGGCACATCTGGGCCATAGGGTTAACCAGGATGGCCAAAACCTCGTCAAAGCAGGAGCCATAATCCTCACTCCGCTGGATGAGGTCCTGGAAAGGTTGGCGAGTGTCCTGGAAGGCTGCACATGTATATAATCTATGGTGATAAGTATCCTCTTCGTGACAAAAGGGGCAAGTGCCCTCTTCGTCCTCCGCCCACTTCAACTTCTGGGAGGCTTCTTGAAAACCTTTAGCAATTTCTTTGAGCAAACGCTGCCTATCCTTGTCATTGAATTTGGCCAACACCGCAACAGTGTCTACCCTGCTGATATCTGGGAGGTGGAACATCTTCTGTCTATTCGTGTGAGTAATCACCAGGTGATTTTGCCATGCCAACTGGAGAAACACCACAAAGTGTTGAAAGGAGTCTTTGACCAAGTGCAACTTGATAAAAGTATCCACCTGAACATAGCCTTGTTTGTCAATCTGCCAATCGATACGGGACAGGTATACGCTAAGGCTAGCAGCTGGGCCTTTGATTGCTGACGTGTGGCCAACGAAAGAGGCAGCTCTGGCAAAAAAGGACATGCATGTGTCATGGTCTTGTGTGCGCAGCCATGCAATGGCCTGTCTCAAGGCCGACATGATAACATAGAAACCTGGGTCAAGAATGGCCGGTTTGGTCAACAGCAATGCAATGGCCGGTGTCAAACTTGGTGTGTGTCCCAACAATGCATCGGCTGCCTTGGATCTGGCCTTGGCAAGCAAGTCTGGATTACATGGAAAGATTTCCGCACCATAGAACATCGATGCAAAAATGCTGGAGGAAAGGACATGCTCCTTCACACTCAAGGGCAGGTTATGTGCTTGTAGGCGTTGCAACCTTGCAAATCCCTGATCCCACCTTGTCACTCTATGGCCATTAGTGTGTGCACCACTGTACTGGATTTCCAGTCCCAGGTCTCTTGAGTGGTGCTTGCGTTGCACTGCATGGGGGATGACATCTGACAAGCACCGGATGATAGCATCTGCAGTCTCTGTGTCCACTGCCCAACACCAGGTCTTGTCCCAGTCAATGGTGAGGTTGAACAAACTCGTTAGGTGTAACGTGGCCTGGGCTGCTGCTGGGTGGTCGTTCAAAACAACCGAAGCCCAAGACCAATTGTCGGCATAGCTCGCAAGATGCAGGCCCATGGAACATGATTGTCTGACATGAAGCGACCAAAGGTATGCGATGGCTAGGATGGCAAGCACGCTGTGCCCGTCACCTTCAGGTAGGCCACATGATGCCGGATGAGGGCCAAAAAACTGGCCACACACAACCCAGTACCTCTGATGCTTTGACAAGGATGCAAACCAAATGGACAAGCACAGGGGTGGGAACCCCATTCTCTCCATGAGTCGGTATGCTGCTTGATGATCAATGTTGTTGAAGCATTTGACAAGGTCGAGAGTCAGCCCCCCATATTTGGCACCTGAATGGTGTGCCAATTCTAGCCGCAACTGGGTATCATATGCGGATTGGTAAGATCCCCTTTTCGGTAGCATCCCACATATGTCTTGAGGAAACCAACGACCCCACTGGCAAAGCACCTGCATGCACACCACCGATGCATAAAGCCGGTAGACCATGGCCAGGACACAGATGGGCCTGTTCTGGGCCGGAAGGGGGATACATTGATCAGCCTTGCTGATTGGACAGACCTTGGAGTGCATCATGAAGTCCGGGAAACCATCGCGGAATTGTGTGACAAGGCTGACAAGGTCTTCCAAGGTTTGGTCTGGCATGTCTTTCAATTCATCTGCTGCAATAGCATCACAACCTCTAGCTGTGCCGCTTTTCAACTTGGCAAGGGCCTGTCTCCAATGCACTTTGTCGAAGGAGACACTCAGTGTTGGCATCTCGGGTGGCAAACAGGCAAGGAGGTTTTCAAACTCTGGCCATGCTTCTTGTGCTGCTACACTCGGTTCCTTTTGCCACATGGGCAGCCAGTATTTGTTCAACTGGTCAGCAATTTCCCTGGGTTCTACCACGTGATGGGTTTGGGTCACTGTATCAATGTCAAAACGCTGAGTAGGCAAAATGGCAAACTGAACCACCATGTGGTAGTCGTCTTTATCAATGATCCATCCACATTGGTCTTGGATAGAAACCTGTGAGTTTACTGAGAAAGGCCGAGGGTCACAGACACAAACCACTTTCTTCGAGGCTGTCTCCCAAAGCAATTCCGCTTCCATCTTTGTGGGCAACACTAACTCAGTGATTGGTGGGGCTGGTGGCGGCCTGACCGCAGCAAATGCCATCGACTTACCGTTAAACCTGGCATCACAGTGTGTGGCATAGGCTCGCTTCTTGGAAAACAGCAAATGATCCTGGGCAACTGCTGCTTGCACCTGGTGTTGCAGGTGCTGATTCAACTCATGGAGCCATGTCACATCTGGCAAATGGTACGAAGGCCATCCTAGCTCTGGTATCATGGAGATCCATTGGACAAATGTACATTTGAAACATCTGGAATGTAGAATGGTAAGCCATTCTCTGTGGAGGTCTTCCCAAATATGTTCTTTGGAAGGAGGTTTATTGAGGCAGCTCTTCAACCTCCGCAACAAGGATTGTACTCGCCTGGCCTGTTTGACCTTCTTCCGCGAGGAGATTGTGATAACCTCGAAACCTGGGTCAAAATCCGAATACCGCCCCGGTTTTGTACCTGATAAAATGGGTTGCTTCACAGGTGTCCTAGGCTTACATCGTCCTCTGTGGGACTTTGGAAGGAAAGGAGGGAAGGCCGCATCCTCCTGATGTTTCGTCCGAATGGCATGATCAACCAAAGCTTCAAAGTTTTCAGCCCACTGTTGCAGTGATGTCGGTTGTGAATGTGGTCTCGTGTAGGACTGTTCTGCGAGAGCTAGCTCCTGGTCTGATAGCCCAAACTCAGTCCACGGACGTGGCATTGGCAGCTTCTGGATATACATCTGTGGGTGAGGCAACCTGATGGAGAAAATCACTGGTGAGTGTGTGGCGAACCAATGCTCCTGTATGACTTCAATGCCATGAATGTAGGGTACCAACAAGGCCGAAATGATTGCCCCATCTGGTCTCGTAGCATCCAAACATGTGTCAGGCATAGGCCTGTCATAAAGTCTTTGGTGAAGAGATATGAGATCTCTGCATCCCTGGTGAGCAAACTGTTCCCATATGGGCAGCTTCTGTGGTTCGATGTTGAAGTCCCCTGCAATGACGAATGGCAACGGCACTGATTGGACCTGTTCATGAACCATGGTAAGCAAACTATTGGTGAAAGCTTCCGCATCCACAGCACTATGTTGCAAACCATAAACCGCAACCACCTGGATGTGCATGGAACCAAGTTGGCATATCGTATGTGTCACTCGTGTGGAAGTTCTCCATTCATTATGTTTGGGATTGCAGCAGCTTCGAATGGGAACTGTAGCGGCCACGGCAGTGCCACCTGCTTTCCCCCTTTCGCTGTCACAGCCATCGTGTCGAATGCGCTGTGGCTCCACTGGTGGGGACCAGACAACTTTCCCCATGGTGCGCATTGACTTTTGGAAAGTTCTCTGCACCGATTCAGTGGCTGATGTTTCCGAGAGACATAATATCTGTACATCATGTTTTTTCATGAAAGATTGGCAGAGCTTATCTTTGGAGACAAGGCTTGTTGGATTGACCACGGCAAGATTCAAATGACATGTCGCGGTACCTGGTGGCCCAGGGTGGTCCGCCTCCCCATAGCGGACATATGGCAAAAACACAGGCCGGATGGCCCATGATATGGAGGGATCAAAGCTGTGGTCATCTGGACAACACCGCATGCCCTCTGGAACTGCGTTGTTCGATAATCCAATTGGCAAAAAGGAATCACTCAATGGCAATTTGCCTGTTGGTTTGGGCCCCGAAACCTTCAAAAAAGACCCCCCATTTTTTCCAAAAAATATGGGGGGTCTTTTCGGCCATTTGGAAGAGAAGTGCCCAGAGTCCATGTTCAAACCAGCAGGAAATTTGTTATCACTCAATGAAGGCAAATCACTATGACAAATGATAGGAATTGGATGATCTTGAACGAATGAGCCATGGCAACATTGTACCATGCAGCAAAGCAACAAAAGATACCGTACAATGCCCAAGCCCAAGGCACGGTACCGAATTATGCATGGAGGAAAACGATCGACTAGTCAACTGGACGACATGTCATCGTCTTCATCTGCCCCTTTTCCGTCTTTTGATTTTCTCTTCGACTTGCTCTGCTTGAACAATTGAGAGAGTTGCTGCAAACTGTCATCGAAGCTCTTGGATTGTTGCTTGATGGTCTCCGCAAGTGAACTGGTGAGCTCCTGTTTCATGTTGGCCATGGATTGCTGCACTTGGTTAGACAGCCGGTTTTCCATCGAAGTCACGCTTTGATGCACCTGGTGGATCTGCGCAGAATTCTCATCTTGGCGGGTGCAAACCATGGTAAGTTTCTGCTCCAGTTCTTGCAGTTTGGCATCTTGTTCCTGAAACTTCTGCTCTGTAGGGCCCACGACTGATCTGGCTGGTTGTGCAGGTGCAGGTGGGGTGATCCCCGTGGATCCATTCACACCAACATAGGATGCCCATGGGTCGGAGCTCTGAACATTGGCAGGTGTCAACTCTCTTGTTTGCGGTTTGGCTCTTGGACCTGCCAAGATTGGGCTGCGGAAATTGGATTGTTTTGGAGGCAGCAAGGTTGGAAGTACCAACTGGGAATTGAACACCAGTTGTTTCTGTGGTGCTTGCATCTCAGCACCAACAATCCATGCTCGTGGTCCTGAAGCACGCAACGGTTTGATACTCCAACCAACATATTCCCCCCACTCGGTCAAAGCTTTAGGGGAGCAACCATAAGGCAAAGGCTCCAATTTATACACATGTGTTGTCTTGATGTTGCTTGGTTTCGGGTCACTGGGCTTCAAAGCAGCCCATGCAGCATCGAAGCGATGAGATTGTATGCGGACACCTAGTGAAGCTTTTCCCTTGATCAAACCTGCAACGCCAGACAAAGTGGCTGTCTTCACCGAAAGTTGTTGGGCATCATCTTGCGGCGACATCCAAATGACCCGGAAGTCATCTGACACCCGTCCTGCCTCGTTCTTTGGAGATGCCCAAATCTTGTTGTATCCACTCAGCTGCAAAACCAACAGGAGAGCATTCGGTGGGATGGCAGCATGTACTTGCACGGAAGTGGCATCATGAATCGTGCCAGGGCCTCGACCACATCTCAAGGATCTTCCCCAACTGCTCAGAATGGTTTCCGTGCCATCTGTGGATTGAAACTTCTGCTTCAAAAACATTCCTGTGTTGGAGAGCAGCTGTGACCACTCTGCGTCTGTCCAATCGGTTTTCCACATTGTGAAAGCTACAACTTTAGAAGCCGCATGCTGAAACTCCTTTTTGTCCAAGGCTTGGTAGCTCACCTCCTTAGCTCCGAACTGTATCATGGTGGCTTGCATCAGCACCGGATGCTGGTTGGGGTCTTTGCAAGGGATGACGATGTCTTTGTGCGGGAGGGTGGAAGGACATGGCAATCCCCCAATCACAATCATAACAAGTTCATCCGGAGAAACCTGTTGTGAAGCACGAATCCATGGCAATGACGTGTGCGCATCTGCAAGGAATGCCCCTGTCATGTTTCCTCCAAACGACTGAATCTGTGTGACAGGTGAACCATCTTCATTCGTGAGTACTGAGCAATCCAGAGTGTAGTCGGAGGGATGTGGAACAGCAACATTTCGACGTTTCCCTTTTGTTCTCAGAACCGAAGGTGCCACCGATCCTGTCTTCGGCTTGTTGGGTAGCACCAGATTGCAATCATGGATGGTTTGCCTGATTTGATTATCCTTTTGGATACTGGATGGTCCTGTGAGAATCGGCATCAATTTGCCCACCCCTGCATGATGGATGATGGTCTCCATATTGTCTTGAATCCATTTCAAGTCGATGCCTTGTTCAAGCAATGCCGATGCTAAGGCGTTTCTGATTTGTTGTTTCAACTTCTGTTTGCTTGATTCTGGGCCAGCACCTCCTGCCATTTCATGGAAAACATGGAAGATTGTGTGCCTGGCTGGCACTGCAATGTCCCTGAGGAGACCGGATGCAAAGTTCTTGGCAGCTGCTACGCATCTAAGGTTCTTGAATTGCGTCACTGGTGCCAAACCAACCTGAAGCAAAGAGCACAAGGATTGTGCCTCCATGTTAGGGTCCATCAAACCTTCCCAAAAGACTCTTCCCTCCCATTTGAACTTCACTGGAATTCCAAAAGGTACGGCTGTCTGCTCCAACAGGATTTTGGCAACATTCAAGGCAACGCACTTTGCAAACATGACTGGTGGCAGGGCCGTTTGTTGATAAGCTGGCGCAAAAACAACCACAGCATGATTGTCCTTACGGAAGATCTGAACTGTTCTCCCAAGTTGTTTCAGCGTGTCTGACGTCAATGATGCTGCATACAAATTGGCAATGGTTTCCCTGGCTGTAGCATCTCCCGTGATGATAACATTCCATGAATCATCTTGTGAATGGTAGTCAAAAAGCACATGCGTGGAATGAAATGCAGCAACAACAAAAGGAAGGGCCACTTGCGTCTTGGGTGGCTCAATGGGGCGATCTGACACAAGGAGATGAAACTTGATCAATGCGTCTCCTGGGATTTTTCCGTGGGCATCATACCCTGACGTGATACCCCATTCCTGAAAAAGTTCATCGGCCCTTGATATTTTTTCATCAAGGTTCTCCAGCTGGTAAATGGTCAACCTGCGATCAACGATACACACCGCAAACAAATCATCGCTGATAAGGTGGTGGGCAGCATTCAGTGGAGTCAATTTGAGAACACCTTGGTCACATGTGACATCCATGGGTCGATCCCACAGTTGTTGCAATGACTGTGGTGATGTGTCACCTGAGACCCAGAATGTTTGGGTTCCATGCTGGAACATGACTCGCAAAGAGAGGGTAGGTCGAAACTTCAATGTAGCTGAGATCATCTGTAAATCTTGGCTGTCACTCTCGGATGCGGCCTGATCTGTGCACGGTGAAATCGAACCTGAATCCCGCAAAGTGGGTCTGACCAATGGTGCAGATGAAGGCACGGATGCAAGTTCTGATTCATCATCCAAAACAGTGGCCTGCAATTTGGGAAGTGGGAGTTCATGGAGGCCCTCGAAATCCCACCAGTGATCTCTTGGAAGCATGGCTCCCATCAATTGCAGCAAAAGGTGAACCTGTTGATGTTTCTGTTCGCTCATACCCATGTTGACATCATCATGTACAATCATAGTGCCCGTCAAACCTACGTCAACCGTGATGTTGTCAACAGTAAGCCTGCAGGTCTTCAAGGAATGATGCACAGAATCCATGTCAAGGTCATACCATCCCAGCTTCTTCAACGCGTGGCAAATGGCAATCATGGCGTGTGGCACTGAAATCTGGTTACCCAAATGACGGAAAGCAATGACTTCTGACTTCGGCACAAAGAATGCATGTATGGCAAAGTGGAGTAGTCCTACTTCCAATGGCGTCCAGAACCTGATTTGTCCTTCTTGTTCCAAGACATGTGCATAGCAACCATAGTCTTTGAGTCTGCTTTCATCAAAATGGTGTTGAGAACCATAAGAGGCCATGAATACTGGAAGTTGTTGTTGAGCCGTGTATGTTCTGGTCTTCAATGGGTCTTGACATGATTTGTGCCGTTTGGATCGTGGCAACATCTTCGGATTCGACAGCATGGATCGAACTTCAGGAGTGAGGTAAACTCCCTCCGGGCACATGTCGGGCTGCAACACTGCTTGAAATGACGCTGGAGTCAAATTGGCCTCAAGGAATCCCCGATATTGGATCGATTGATCAACGTCAACATCTGCTCGTCGCCACACAGAAAGCCATCTTGGTCGTGCTACTGGTGTACAATTCTGCATATCCACAATTCTCGTCCAGACATGAATGTAACCACATGCATGAAATGTACGGTGAACATGCTGCTTGTGCTGGTGCTGTTGGATGGAAGCAACTTGCTCAAGGATGATGACTTCAGGTTGAAGCCATTTCGCCTGGATGATGGTTTCGGGCAAAAGCATCCCTGCCTCTGTGTTGAGTCCCTTGGCTTCCCCTGCCGCCGACCAGGGCGGACATGGAGAAGAGACCAGCATCACATGAGGGTGCCAGGTGGAGACAGCACCCAGCCAATCCCTCGACGCTACATCCGCATGAAGCAAACAATCTTCGTGAACATCCTGGAACGTGTCATGTGGAAGAACATTGAATCCATTCACAATGGGCACCTGATGGTTGACCGCAAAATTGCTGCATGCTGCTAAATCCGATTCCAGTGAAAGAATCTGAGATGGTATACCAAAATGTCTTCGCAAATGTTTCATGGCATAGCTCCATCCCCCGTAACCCCCCGCAAAGCACTCCAGTACATGCAGTGGGTTTTTGTCAACGTCTTTGATGGGAAGCAAAGTAGACCCTGCTGAAACTCGGAAGTCCCACTCTTCGGCATCATCCAGTGAGATGTGAACATTGAGAAGCCAAAATTTCGGAGAGGAAACTTCAATCTTGGTGTCCAAATCCCAGAGAAGTCTAAATTCCCCAATGAGTTCTTCCTCATTCCAACACATGACATCATTGATGGCCGCCATCACTGGAGAACCAGCAGGTCGCAGCACTTTGACCACCTGAACATTCCCTCGATGGATGGTTGGCTTCCCTTCAATCAAAAGATGTTGCTTGGATGTCATACTCTTGGCAGAAAATCCTGCAAACACATCAGACTCTTTCAACATCTGCTCCCATTGCGGGAGACCCATGGCAACAATGACGGAAAATGTCTAGGCTCTTTGGCACACACAGCAGTGTGCAGCAGCCACGCTGCGTGCAAGCAGAGCCAAATGGCTATTCCGCAAATGACCAAACTAGTCCAAATGTTGGGACGTTCATCCATCCCTAAACTTGGCATGGTTTGTACTGGCCCTTAACCATATGGCTGGCATATTCCTTCTTCTCGTTGATTGTCCCTCGATATCAACCACTAACTATCCTTAATCTAGATGCTTTAAGAGGTGAGGGCGCTTGTGTCAGCAATTGTTGTTGGGTCACCAAACCTCCGGTTCTGGGCCCAGTTACACATGGCATCGGCAGCGGCCCTCGCATTGGTGGCTGAATCCTTGTTGTCCTGGCTGAAGAGACACGGAGAGCCAACCACGATTAACCATAAATGTTACCAAACCCTTTCACTTACGATAGTTGTCAACCAGTATTAGACACGATTATCCTCCGAATTCACCGTCAACCATAAATACCCAGCTTCAACAACCATAAATCATTAACATACGCAATCATACTTAGCATTAACCTCACTGTTTGCACCAAGTTTATGAACCAGAAATATCAACCACTACGACCCATTTATCAACTATAACCCCTGCAATGGTTCAATGTTTTTGCATCCGAGTTGTCAGAGATCGAAGGGCACCCCCTGATCGTTACCGATAAATCTTTGGCAGGCCAAGTGGCAGTTTGAAGCAGCAGGTTCCAACCATGATCCCACTGCCCTTGGGCACTCCCCAGCATGATCGAACTGGTGAAGCGGTAATCATCAATGATGGCTATGGTAATATGTATATATATATATATATATGGATATATGTATATATGAATATAAATATATATATATATATATATATATATATATGTGTTTTCCTTATTTAAATCTGTAAATATAAAATTTATAAGTCTATACATATAAATATATATAAATCTAAATATATATAAATATTTAAATATATATAAATATATATATATATAAATATAAATATATATATATATACAAATAGAAAAATAAATAGACAAAAACATAAATCTGTACATATATAGATGTATATTTCGAGATATACACATATATCTACATATATACATACATACATTTGTAGATTTATATCTGACTAAGTCCATATATATCTATGTCCAAAAACATGTATGTATGTATGTATGTATGTATGTATGTATGTATGTATGTATGTATGTATGTATGTATGTATGTATGTATGTATGTATGTATGTATGTATGTATGTATGTATGTATGTAAATATATATATATATATATAAACATACATATGTATATATATATATATATATATCAATGTATACATGTGCAAAAATGAATAAATGCACACAATCATAAGTGCATGTATTGATATAGACATATATATATATATACAAAGCTATCTCATTAGACCAGGGCAAGGACCAAACATGATATTTTCCACGAAGTTGGTAGCATAAAACATGACACAA
This sequence comes from Symbiodinium kawagutii, assembly GCA_009767595.1. Lineage (NCBI taxonomy): Eukaryota > Dinophyceae > Suessiales > Symbiodiniaceae > Symbiodinium > Symbiodinium kawagutii. The sequence goes on from VSDK01027374.1 coordinate 178,857, forward strand.
TGGTATGATATGATGGTTTGCTGTTCACATAATCCTTGCTGTCCACTACAGATCAGCATCAACGGTGTAAGATAACCCTACGAGGCGTTCTCGTGAGACCTTTTTCGAGCCATTTTCAAGCGTTGACCCTTGTCAAATCATGCCTACCGTTTCTACCAGTATTCAATAGTTGTCAAACCAATATTATGCGTCACCAATTATAGTCAACCGGTATCGAGTATTGTGGACCGTTGCTTCCAAAGTGCCGTTTAGCAACAACTGCCACCAACCATTGCTAAAACAACAGTTCAAATATCATCGCCATCAACTATTGACCAGCACCAATTGATATTAACAACTATGACCTTGGATGATGGTTAACTATCAATCTACCATTACTAAGCCATCAACTAAACATCAATTAGTCACGTTGCCTGAGCCATCCATTTCCCACTTAGCGTCACTAGCCATCAAATAGCTATCAATTAATCCCTAAAAACCATCAACTGACCATCAGTTGACAACGGATAGCAATCAACTGACCATCAGCTCAGCTTAGCATCAACCATCATCAACACCATCAAACTAACCATGAATCAACCATCAATGAACCAGCAGTCAACCATCAACCATCAATCAAATACCATTAATAAATCAAACCGACCATGGTATTAACCATCAATTAGCCAACATCATTAGTTGACATCAACCCCGTCACCATGGTATCACCCCCATCGGTATCACCCCCGTCATGGACCATCAGTGGCCTCTTCAGGCCCGGGAATGCTCAAGGTGCTGCCGGAACTTCGGACCAGGCGCACTGAGTGGAACCTGAGGCGCGCTCCAGTCACCCGGCCATGGTCACTTCGGACGGGCGCAGGAGAACCAAGGCTAGCAACGGGGTTAATGGTGGTTAGTGGTGGTTAGTTGTTGGATAATACTGGTTGATGGTGGGTAAGAATGGTTAACAATGGTGAATGTTAGCTAATAATATTGTTCATGGTGCCTAATGGTGGTCAACTTGTTGGTTAATGATGCTCAGTGGAAATAAAGCATTGTTAGTTGCAATTAGACTTTGGTGCAACTTATACTGATTAATGATATTTAATAGTGGCAGTTAATTGCAGTTATAGTGGCAGTTTATAGTGGTTCATGTTGGTTTGATGGTGCCTAGTGGCAGCTCATGATGTTTAATGGCAGTGACTGATGGATAACAATGACGAGATACTGGTTGATAAATGGCTGTTTCTCAAAATAGGGGTACCCCCAAATCATCCATTATTAACCATCTATAGTAGTAAACCAACCATTTTTGGGGCTCCGTATTTTGAGAAACCAGCAAATGATCTATTGAAGGAAGTTTGGAAGTCAAACGTACGCCGCTTATGGAAATTTGCAGCAGGTCACGAAGGAGCCGAGGTGCCGGAGAAGAAGAGATATCAAGGGAGACATTGCAGAACGTGACGCTGTAGGTCAAAACCCCTAGTCACCCTGGTTCCTTATCAATGACCATTGCTTTCCCTTATTATTGGTCATTATCCCGCATTATTGGTTGGTTAATATTGACCCATAGCCACATAGCAATGACGCGTTTTTTAGTAGTTTTGTGCTCCGGGATGGTCGAAAGGGGGGTTTGGATTTGCAGGCGCGGAGCACATTTGCTCCGAGCACTTTTGAAGTTGAGATGTTCCATCATTGCAGGCTCCGGGGTTCCAAGCACAATTGGAAGTCAAAATCATCAAATCACCACATGCGTTTTGCGTGGCAGCGCAAGGAATTTGAGTTGCAAAAACGTTGCCAGGTGTGGTGGATTTGAACATGGAGGCACAACAGTTTGGCATCTTGCAAGATGACGGAGAAACTCGAAATGCTCCACCTGTAGAAGGGATGACATTTTTCTTTTCCAGCTATCTTGCTTTTTGACATCTTTTCGGGTGGCAGGAGCAACTTCGTATGCCTCGGCTGCACTTTTTCGTGGACGGCAGGGCATTCTGATCACTTGCCCTTCAAAATCGACAAAATGCATTGGAACGGAGACAGTAAAGTGTTCCCAGATAGATAGGCATATTGGATAAATAAGTGACTAATTAGATAAACAGATCAATGCACAATTCAGAGGACAGGTAGATAGATAGATAAATAGATAGATCGATACATGGATAGATCGATAGATCGATGGATGGATGGATAGGTACATCGATGGATGGATGGATAGGTACATCGATGGATGGATGAATAGATAGATAGATCGATGGATGGATGGATAGATAGATAGATCGATGGATGGATGGATAGATAGATAGATCGATGGATGGATGGATAGATAGATAGATCGATGGATGGATAGATAGATAGATCGATGGATGGATGGATAGAGGGAGAGATAGAGAGCTAGACAAATGACAAAGAACCAAGTCGAAAGGTTCGCAAAAAATCCAATAGCCAGATTCCATCCGCCTGTCGCTTTTTCGGTGGATCGCTTTGTCATCCTCTCAGCCAGCCTGCTTTTCCTAGAGGCTTCCTATCTTAGAAACTTCGGAGTCTGCCTTGTGTGGAACCACTAGTACTGGTGCTTAAGAATGGTTAAACACTGATTGGTAATGGTTAAGAACGGTTAATGATGGGGTTCATGATGGTTCATAGTTGTTGACAACAAGTGTTCACTTGTAATGGCTTAGCCGTTCATGGTGAATCATGGTGAATCATGGATAATGATGGTTGATGAGGGTGGTTGGTGGTTCACCGTGGTTCATTCAGAATGGCCACTAACTGCTATTACAAACCAGTCACGGTGCTTAAAAACGGTTCATATTCGAAGTTTTTATGGTTGATCATGATTAATGAAATCATGAAAGACAATCATGAACGGTGGTGTGTTTTTCCCCAAACAGGTTTACCTGTATGGGGTTCTTACTCCTTTGAAGGTCACTTGCCTTGGCCGTATGATTTTGACTCTGTCTCCGGGCTTGCGTCCTCACACTCTGGGTTCCTTTGGTCGCATGATTTTGCCTCTTACTTGTCTCCCATTTGCCCTTCATTTGTCTCCCACTCTGGGTCCCTTTGGTCGCATGATTTTGCCCTTCATGTGTCTCCCGCTCTGGGTCCACTTGGCCGCATGATTTCCTGTACTTGTCTCCCATTTGTCCTTCATTTGTCTCCCCTTTCAATCCCCGCTCTGGGCCCACTTGGTCGCATGATTTCCTTCATTTGTCCCATTTGTCCTTCATTTGTCTCCCCTTTCTCTCCCGCTCTGGGTCCACTTGGTCGCATGATTTCCTGTACTTGTCTCCCATTTGTCCTTCATTTGTCTCCCCTTTCTCTCCCACCCTGGGCCCACTTGGCCGCATGATTTCCAGTACTTGTCTCCCATTTGTCCTTACTTGTCTCCCATTTGCCCTTCATTTGTCTCCCACTCCGGGCCCCTTTCGTCGCATGATTTTGGCCTTCATTTGTTTCCCGCTCTGGGTCCACTTGGCCGCATGATTTCCTGTACTTGTCTCCCATTTGTCCTTCATTTGTCTCCCCTTTCTCTCCCACTCTGGGTCCACTTGGCCGCATGATTTCCTGTACTTGTCTCCCATTTGTCCTTCATTTGTCTCCCCTTTCTCTCCCACTCTGGGTCCACTTGGCCGCATGATTTCCTGTACTTGTCTCCCATTTGTCCTTCATTTGTCTCCCCTTTCAATCCCCACTCTGGGTCCACTTGGTCGCATGATTTCCTTCATTTGTCTCCCGTTTGTCTTTCATTTGTCTCCCACTCTGGTGTCTCCCGCTCTGGGTTTTTTTTGGTCGCATGATTTTGCCCCTTACTTGTCTCCCATTTGCTTTTCATTTGTCTCCCACTCTGGTGTCTCCCGCTCTGGGCCCCTTTGGTCGCATGATTTTGCCCCTTACTTGTCTCCCCATTTGCTTTCATTTGTCTCCCACTCTGGTGTCTCCCGCTCTGGGCCCCTTTGGTCGCATGATTTTGCCCCTTACTTGTCTCCCATTTGCTTTTCATTTGTCTCCCACTCTGGTGTTTCCCACTCTGGGTCCCTTTGGTCGCATGATTTTGACCCTTACTTGTCTCCCATTTGCCTTTCATGTGTCTTCCACTCTGGGTCCCTTTGGTCGCATGATTTTGCCCCTTACTTGTCTCCCATTTGCCTTTCGTGTGTTTCCCACTTGTCTCCCACTCTGGGCCGGGTTGGTCGCATGATTTAAACACTTGTCCCCATTTGTCCTTCATTTGTCTCCCGCTTGTCTGCCACTCTGGGTCCGGTTGGTCGCATGATTTGCGTTTCTTGTCTTCAATTTGTGTTTCATTTGTCTCCCACTCTGGGTCGGGTTGTTGGTCCGGTCCGCAGGATTTCTTTCACTTGTATTCCATTTATCTTTCATTGTTTTTTGCTTATCTCCCATTCTGGGTCCGGTTGGGCGCATGATTTCCTCTTCTTGTCTCCTATTTGTCTCCCATTTGTCTCCCACTTTGCCCCTTACTTGTCTCCCATTTGCCTTTCATTTGTCTTCCACTCTGGGTCGCTTTGGTAGCATGATTTTGCCCCTTCTTGTCTCCCATTTGCTTTTTATTTGTCTCCCACTCTGGGTCTTTTTGGTCGCTTGATTTCCCTTATTTTTTCCCATTTGCTCTTTATTTGTCTCCTATTCCGTGTGAAGTTAGTCGCGTGATTTTCTCCCTTACTTGTCTCCCATTTGCTCTTCATTTGTCTCCCACTGTGGGTCAAATTGGTCGCATGATTTTGTGTACTTGTCTCCCATTCGCCTTTCGTTTGTCTTCCACTCTGGGTCCCTTTGGTCGCTTGTTTTCCTTACTTGTCTCCCATTTGCCTTTCATTTGTCTCCCACTCTGCTGTCTCCCGCTCTAGGTCCCTTTGGTCGCATGATTTTGCCCCTTACTTGTCTCGAATTTGCTTTTCATATGTCTCCCACTCTGGTGTTTCCCACTCTGGGTCCCTTTGGTCGCATGATTTTGCCCCTTACTTGTCTCCCATTTGCCTTCCATTGGGAGTCCCACTCTGGTGTCTCCCGCTCTGAGTCCCTTTGGTCGCATGATTTTGCCCCTTACTTGTCTCCCATTTGCCTTCCATTGGGAGTCCCACTCTGGTGTCTCCCGCTCTGAGTCCCTTTGGTCGCATGATTTTGCCCCTTACTTGTCTCCCATTTGCCTTTCATTTGTCTCCCACTCTGGTGTCTCCCACTCTGGGTCCTTTCGGTCGCATGATTTAGACACTTGTCCCCATTTGTCTTTCATTTTTCTCCCACTTGTCTGCCACTCTGGGTCCGGTTGGTCTTCCATTTGTGTTTCATTTGTCTCCCGCTCTGGGTCCGGTTGTTGCCATTGGGAGTCCCACTCTGGTGTCTCCCGCTCTGAGTCCCTTTGGTCGCATGATTTTGCCCCTTACTTGTCTCCCATTTGCCTTTCATTTGTTTCCCACTCTGGTGCCTTCCGCTCTGGGTCCCTTTGGTCGCATGATTTTCCCCCTTACTTGTCTCCCATTTGCCTTTCATTTGTCTCCCACTCTGGTGTCTCCCACTCTGGGTCCTTTCGGTCGCATGATTTAGACACTTGTCCCCATTTGTCTTTCATTTTTCTCCCACTTGTCTGCCACTCTGGGTCCGGTTGGTCTTCCATTTGTGTTTCATTTGTCTCCCGCTCTGGGTCCGGTTGTTGGTCCGGTCCGCATGATTTCCTTCACTTGTCTTCCATTTGTCTTTCGTTGTCTTTTGCTTATCTCCCATTCTGGGTCCGGTTGGGCGCATGATTTCCTTCTCTTTTCTCCCGTTTGTCTCCCATTTGTCTCCTACTTGTCTCTCACTTGTTTCCCACTTGTCTCCCTAATTTTGAGGTGTTGCTGAACCCAAACTCTGCTTCATATAAAAAATGTTTGCAACCCGATAGTGTGCCACAAGGGTTCAAGTTGTGCAATCCAGTCCAAACTGCAGTGCGACTTCAAGCACATGAGTCTGTTTTTGTCCCCGTCGAACTGGTGGGCCTCATTGGAAACCTAGATGCAGTCAAACTATCACAATTGAAATAACCTAATAATTATCATTACCTGTTTGGGGTCAAAGCTGGTATAATTTCCTGGAAAAGGGCACCTAGTGCCACTGGGCCCGCTGATAGGTAATGGCTCATGATAGCCAATCAGTACTGATCGTAAGTGCTGTTGAAATCTCAACAAACCAATTTCGATCACATAAGATCCTGGTAAATCTACTGTTCTGTCCTGGTTTACACCTCAAAAATCATAAGGGATTCTTGGCGATGCAGGTTATATCGAGGCCAATTGCAACACCTGAAATGATTGCTTGGCATCAAAACACCACCTTTGGAACCTAAGAAACTTACCAACAAAATAATATGTCGACAATGTATCTGCTTTCCGAACTCATCTTTAGAGTTAATCGGTTGTTGCGGTTCCGATCCTTGATATATACATATATACATAGGCATAAACAACTGAATAAAGATCATCCTGTATCATTGTCTATTTTTCACCGAGGCATTATTGCCCAAATTTCTGGTTGGATCTGGTTGGTGCTTGAACTACAATATCTAATAATGATAAATTGATGCCAGTATGATGTTGTCTTTCTCACTTGGGAGCTTCACCAAATCGATTCCAGGATACCTGCCAGTCCCAAAAGCACGACGCCTTTTCCCTCAACCTCCGGCATGATTGCGAAGCTACAACTACCAAATCCTGTGTCAAGAGGCAGGTTCAATCAGACCGTGGCTACCTCCATGTGGTGAGCTACTTCAATTCCATCCTCATTTTCCTCCCACTGCACCCAAAATATCTTGCAAACACTAAAAGGCAAGATGCCCCAATCCAGGTCGAATGTCATCAAAGTATGCAGGTTGCTCGGCAAGGTGACTCTCTCAAGGCTCTGGTGGAAACTAAAGCCAAATGTCAAAGTTTGCAAGTTGGTGGGGAAGGTGACCCCATCCAGGTTCTGGTTGAAATCATGGCCAAATGTCAAAGTTTGCAAGCTGTTCGGCAAGGTGACCCCATCCAGGCTCTGGTCGAAATCATCGCCGAATGTCAAAGTTTGCAAGCTGTTCGGTAAGTTGACCCCATCCAGGCTCCGGTTGAAACCATTGCCCAATGTCAAAGTTTGCAAGTTGGTCGGGAAGGTGACTCTCTCCAGGCTCTGGTGGAAACTACAGCCAAATGTCAAAGTTTGCAAGTTGGTCGGGAAGGTGACCCGATCCAGGCTCTGGTCGAAATCATGGCCAAATGTCAAAGTTTGCAAGCTGTTCGGCAAGGTGACCCCATCCAGGCTCTGGTCGAAATCATGGCCAAATGTCAAAGTTTGCAAGCTGTTCGGCAAGGTGACCCCATCCAGGCTCTGGTCGAAATCATGGCCAAATGTCAAAGTTTGCAAGCTGTTCGGTAAGTTGACCCGATCCAGGCTCCAGTTAAAATCATGGCCCAATGTCAAAGTTTGCAAGTTGGTCGGGAAGGTGACTCTCTCCAGGCTCTGGTGGAAATTAAAGCCAAATGTCAAAGTTTGCAAGTCGTTCGGCAAGGTGACCCCATCCAGGCTCTGGTCGAAATCATCGCCGAATGTCAAAGCTTGCAAGCTGTTCGGTAAGTTGACCCGATCCAGGCTCCGGTTGAAATCATGGCCCAATGTCAAAGTTTGCAAGTTGGTCGGGAAGGTGACTCCATCCAGGCTCCAGTTGAAATCATGGCCGAATGTCAAAGTTTGCAGGTTGGTCGGCAAGGTGATCCGATCCAGCCTCTGGTTGAAACCATCGCACAATGTCAAAGTTTGCAAGCTGTTCGGGAAGTTGACCCCATCCAGGCTCCAGTCGAAATCATGACCGAATGTCAAAGTTTTCAAGCAGTTCGGCAAGGTGACCCCATCCAGGCTCTGGTTGAAACGATAGCCAAATGTCATAGTTTGCAAGTTGGTGGGGAAGGTGACCCCATCCAGGCTCTGGTTGAAACGATTGCCAAATGTCAAAGTTTGCAAGCTGTTCGGCAAGGTGACCCCATCCAGGCTCTGATTGAAACCATTGCCCAATGTCAAAGTTTGCAAGTTGGTCGGGAAGGTGACTCTCTCCAGGCTCTGGTGGAAACTAAAGCCAAATGTCAAAGTTTGCAAGCTGTTCGGCAAGGTGACCCCATCCAGGCTCTGATTGAAACAGTAGCCAAATGTCAAAGTTTGCAAGCTGTTCGGCAAGGTGACCCCATCCAGGCTCTGGTTGAAACGATAGCCAAATGTCAAGGTTTGCAAGCTGTTCGGCAAGGTGACCCGATCCAGGCTCTGATTGAAACAGTAGCCCAATGTCAAAGTTTGCAAGCTGTTCGGTAAGTTGACCCCATCCAGGCTCCAGTTGAAATCATCGCCGAATGTCAAAGTTTGCAAGTTGGTCGGGAAGGTGACTCTCTCCAGGCTCTGGTGGAAACTAAAGCCAAATGTCAAAGTTTGCACGCTGTTCGGCAAGGTGACCCCATCCAGGCTCTGATTGAAACAGTAGCCAAATGTCAAAGTTTGCAAGCTGTTCGGCAAGGTGACCCGAGCCAGACTCCGGTTGAAATCATAGCCAAATGTCAAAGTTTGCAGGTTGCTGGGAAAGGTGACCCCATCCAGCCCCTGGTTGAAATCATTGCCAAGCATCAAGGTCTCAAGGCTTTCTGGAAGATGGCAAAGGCAACTCATGGAAGATGTACCAGCTAGATGCGTTAACCCATGCAAGGCGCTTTCTTCATCTGAGACTGCAAACCCTGAGACAAGTCTGCATGCAGCAAGCAGATCAGTGGGAACATAAGTGCAGGACAAAGTTGCAGCTTCACCAGTGATGCCTTGCTCTTGTAGCGTTTGGTGCAGAATGATGGGTGCGTCAAGGTGGTGGAGAGTGAGCTTTGCACCCCTCCTTGCCACAAGTTTCCGTGAAACTATCTGAGCCACTTCCCTTCCCAATGTGGAAGGGCAAAGGCTGATACTGCATCCTCCACCATTCAAACAGAACACATGAACTTCCATCAGCTGGGGCCCGCCGTCACCAGATGGCTTCACATAGCCATCGTTGTTACGTGCCATGTCCAACGAAGTTCGCCGCTGGGAAGATGAGCACCACGGCTGCGCTTGCCATGATGGATGGTTCACCATATGGCTCTGGGTCAATATCAATCAACCAATCTCATGGGGAAAATAACCAACAACAACAATAAGGAAAACAACCTGGTTAATGATGGGAACCAGGGGTACTGGGTTTTGACCCACTGCCATATGGCAATGCTTGATGAAAATGTTTTCAGAATCATTGGCATGACGAGCAACATATGACTGGTGATGGCTGACAATGGGATTAGCAAAGTAATTGACAACCAATAAGCGAGAGTACAATAATTGATTTTCCTTTCCTGAGCATCTCAACTACTATGAATCATTGATATGGACCCATTCTTGGAATTACAACCATCATTACACCGGTGTTTCGCAAAATAGGGGACCCACCAAAGAATCCAATATTAATCATTCATAGCAAGAAACCATTTTTGCCAGAACATGTTTAAAACCACCAACTAGACTTGCATTGCATGTATTCCGGCTATAGATTATATAGTCACGGTGATAGCTACCCCAGCTGCACATCCAATGCTGCCAGGTAGCAAACGCCGTAGACAAATCATCGCTGACCTTGCAACAGCATCGAGTTCCACACCCGACCAGTGACTTCATATTGGCTGGTAGAGAATGCAGGGCTCTGTCATCATCAGCTGGTGGATGGACTGGGTTGCCACTTATGACCAGCAGATCCTGGTTGCCTTCGTGACGCTTTCACATAGAGTCAGAGCTTGGGCGAGAAAAAGTTACAGAAACACAGTGGTGAAGATCTGTTAAAATCTTGCTTGTCTTATTACTTCAGTAGTGTCAATCATCAACGAAGGATTATTGTTGGATCGTTCCTTATCATTCTTAGTCATAGCTTATGAATCGCTACTGCCCGTGATTGATGATGGCTTTTCATCAGCCAATCAGGCTCGATCACCCATGGTTTGCGTCAGCGCCTACAGTTCTTGTACTAAGCAGGTTGCCAGGTCACTGTCACCATTGGATGACCAACCGGGAGTCTCGGCAGGAGCAAGCAGTCTACGTGAGACGAAGACCTGTTCCATAAATCATCTTCTACGCCAAAGTTAAGAATGGCTACCAGCAATGATAGGGCTTGACAATCATAGTGGCTGATGGCTAATAGTAATGAATGATAGGTATTGTTGCAAATAATGGTCGCTAAGCGGCTAGTGAAATTTGAATTTTGGATTGATCCCCTCACTCTCAACATGTAGGAGCCTTCTGTCCATTACCAGTGGCTGGTTGTGGTTGTGTTTGTGTTTGTGTTTGTGTTTGTGTTTGTGTTTGTGGTTGCGGTTGCGGTTGCGGTTGCGGTTGCGGTTGCGGTTGCGGTTGCGGTTGTGGTTCTTGTTCTTGTTGTTGTTGTTGTTGTTGTTGTTGTTGTTGTTGTTGTTGTTGTTGTTGGTATTTGACGCTAACCTCATAAGCTATTGCTTGTGCCCAGCCACAGTTAATGGATGATACCCGCCTGGTTTACCTGTCACCGGCCAAATTGACTAATCTAAACCAGCATTCACAATGAGTAATTGGCCATTTTCAACCCATATCAAACATCATTACCAACCACCAACCGCCCACCAATCGACCATGATTAACAGTTCATATCCAAGATAAACCACTACCAATAATCATTTGTCAACGACTGTTGACCATCTATCAACCCCATAATTCGCAACGAATCATCTATCAACCCGTCTGAATCGATTGGTGTTTCACACCCCGATCAACCTTCTGACTGGTGAATATCGGTTGATTCATGGCAAATCTTGATTGCTAATTCTGCCATCCAATCATTCATAGAGAAACTTATCTATTCTTCTTAATCATCATTCACCATCACGCAGTCTCAATCAGAAATCGACGACAAACCATCAATTGACCATCAAGAAACCATCAATTCATTTTCACTTGACCATCAATTAACCATTCTGTTTTTTTACATCTCTAATTAACCATTCATGAATCCATTCAAATCCATTAATTAACCTTAAATCAACCACCATTCATGAACCATCAATGAAAGTTTGCCGTTCATTCAATGCAATAATCATTCATTAAGAGTGGTTGACCACCATTCATTCATGGACCATCAATTAATGGTTCCATCAGTATCATTGTTATCATAATCATCAAAATTTTAATCCCCTATTATTATTGTTATTATTATGGGGATGAATCATTATTACTATAATATCATTATCATAATCATTATTATTGATCCCCTATCTTTATTCAACATTATTAACTGGTTGGTGGTTTCAACTCCTATGAAACATATTAGTCAACCAACCAATTGTTAATAAGTACTAGGAAAATAAAACATGTTTGAAACCACAAGCCAGCAGCTGTTCAACCAATATTGTTCATCCAATCATTATTATTACTATTGCCCTATGATTATTCACCATTATTAACCAATCCACTCTCTACCATTCTTTCGTGCTCGTGCCGCGCTCGTTGCACAGCCACGTCTGCCGCAGCTTCTCCCAATACTCGGGAGACCTTTGGGCCACCAAGGACCTAGCTGCGGCAACCAAGTGACTGGGAGCCTAAAAACCTTAGTGGAAACCAATAACCTGGGTGGATAACCATTCAAACCATGGAAAACGCTGGAAGGCCAGGGAAATCATGGAAATGATCATGGGAACCATGGAAATAACCATGGAAAACCATAGAAATGATAGGCTTGTTTTTGGCGTGATATGCACGGAAGCCATGGTGGATTTCATCATTAATGATAGGCATTCTTGAGCTATTTTTGCTTGATTTTGTTGGGATATTGTCAAGAGACCAGCTAACTGTTTATGCCAAGAATAATGGTCATTTCCGATACTTTGTCTTTTTTTGGGCGAGCTTCAGAAAGATCAGGTCCAGAAAAGGGGCGTTGTGTGTGGCTATTGTTCCTTGTTTGAACCATCAGCAGCAGCAAGCATGAGCCGGCTGTGTTGTTGTTTCGGCAAATTGGGTTGATAGCATCAACATTGGATATCCCGTCGCTATAGCAAACTGGTCACAAACAAAGGTGGTATTGCATTGGGCAACGTCATCATCATCATCATTCATCATCATCATCATCATCATCATCATCATCACCAGCATCTGGCTTCGACGGGCTCTTCTTTGCTGTCTCCGCCGTCCCCGTTGTGAGTCTCCACTCCCTGTCTTCTTGGTGGCGAAGCAAGATGGCATCCGTCAAGAAGTTCTTGGCGGCTAAGTTGCAAGGCTTGTCTGCCTGCCCGGCGAGCGCGTTGCTCATGGTGACGGCCTCCAGCGCCTGGATGGCACCCAGGTACCAAGAGCGGCCAGCGAACTTGGCGATGTGCGGCAAGCCTTCCATCAAGGCATCTTGGTTGTCTCGCATGATTTGGCCTAAAAAGCAAAATCAAAAACCATGGCAGCGGCACATCGTTTTGGTTGAGACCCACTAGTTATGCCGCAATTGGCGGCTGGAGTGTCGACCTAAGCCTCAACTTGATTTGGCCTAGACAACGATGATGCGTACAGACTACGCCATTGGACATGCAAGGGAGCATCGACAAAGTGCGATATGGTGCGTGAATTCAACCCTTTTTGCACCATGTTTTGAACAAGACTCATAGGACAAACATGCATATAGCCATCAAAGCATTTTCTATGTCGCTGGTATCATACTGGTAAACATAGCAACCAGTATTTGGGAGACCTTCTCATTGGCATCATTTTCAACAACGTAGCTTAGGCACTGCGGCATCAACGAGGCTTAGGTGTGGAGCATGGGCATGGGATACGACAGGATCACTGGGAAGCGGAGGCAGTTCCTATGAGGTCTTACCCATGGCACGGGTAGGTGGTCCACAGTGATCCCTCTGCCATCATCCCCCGGGATGCTACCATCATTCGCCCTGGGGCCCATATGATACGCCTATATACTGACCGTGTGCTTCGTACTGCTGTCTTCTCCGCAATATATCTGCATTGTCAAACACCTGTAATCACAACAACCGGTACATTCATTCATCCAACTTCGCAAATCCAAACGATTGGACCAGTATCGTTGCTTACAGCCATTGGATAGCACCAATATTTCACGCTGAGTTGGCTCAGCAAACGCCAGTCATGCTAGGCATGAGGCTTGGTACATTACATTCACATGCCATCAACGGTTATTTGCCGCCAGTGACTACATCCGACAACCATTGAAAAGTTTGGTTATTTGAATGGCATGTGAAGCATTGAGTTTGTAACTTCGCATCAGTTTTCATCCAACCATACGAAGTTGAAGTTGTCACAACGGATGGACCATGCCACAGAATCTGAGCACCGAGCAGATTTCTCTTTTGGGACCTGGCAGCAGGTCACTCGGAGATCGTCGGAGCCATGCCATGGCGCTGTTTCTGGTGAGGCCATGGGCATGTAGCCAAGTAAGGATCATTTAGACCTTGGATTTGTGAATCTTGGACTGTAGTCAGTTACACTTGCAACATCTTGCAACAGTGATGAAGCTGTGCGATTTCCACTGTCAACTACTGTTCCTAATTGGTTCCCCTACCTACGATGGTCGGGGCTGGCCTGGTTGTGATAAAAATTGAGTAAAATATCATCAGCCATTCGCTTTTAATCATAACCATCAACCCATATGCATTCATCAACTAGCACGAACTGCTCATGAATGGCTCATCATGGCCAAGAATGGCTTAACATTATCATTCATCATCATGAATCATCAATTTCCATGATCAATCATTCATGATCATCAACCATCAAGAACCATCTTCAATAATCATCATTAGCCTAACAACCAGCAATATCATCAACAAAACCATTTCATCTTCCCCAATCATCAGCCTATCAACCAGTAATCATCATCAACAAAACCATTTCACCTTCCCTTCCCCAAATTTCCATCGGCAGAAAGGCAGGCTTGCCGGGGGAGGTGTCCACTGCGCCTGTGAGCCTTCTGGACGTGTTCGCACTGTGAGAACCAGGAGCTTTCCAAGGCCATCTCCTCATCGCCATGGAAGTGGCGAGAACAACGACTGGTTGAGCCAACCAGCGCTGAAGACTGTCCTCGAAGGACGTATGAACCAAGAATTCCACTGCTGACTTTGGCAAAATTATGCTTATTGATGATGATACTAACCAACTATACTAAGCAATTTATAAGACAGGGAAAGTGATAAGGATGATGCGTAAATGACAATAGATAGTAGTGACCAGCCATCATGATACAGTGATAAGGATACCAAACAGCCCTTGGGAGTCCACTGGTCCTTCGGCCCTCATGATGGTTGGCCATGCAGATTATCCATGTTGAGCAACCAGTCGGTTGAGACGTGCCAGGCCGCGCTTCTTACAGCAAGGAGATGCTACAGTTGCAACAGCCGCAGCTTTAATCTCCAGCAATCATGTCTGAAGCAGTTGGATGACCAGTAAGTTCCTGTAACCATCGATGAGTCGATCATTGGCGAGTCTCGTTTACAAATGTTGATAGATAAGTGTGAGGAGCACTCATTATCAGTGTATATCATCCAACCATAGTTTGTTCCTTGTAGACCAGTTGGTTACGCTAGCCATGAACAATCTATGACACACTATCGTTGCTGATGGGTTGATCAATCATTGGCCATCTATGATCCAGCCATTGACAACTTACCATCTATTAGCCGTTATCCGCATCAACCATCGATTCTCCATTCTAAAGATAAACGCCAACCATCACTCTCTACCATTGAAAGGTTATAGCTATCAACTCCTATCCCCAAGAAAAAACACACTACCGTCGAAGAACCACTGCTGGTTGGTCACAAACTCTTGAAATTATCTACCAGCTCCTATCTCACCATCCATTCTCCCGCAATCTTTCACACTCACAATTTTCATCAACCAAGCATTCTTACTCCGATCTTTAATTGTTTATGATGACCTTTCAACCATTCTGAACCATTCTTAACCTTAATCACTACCTGCCAATCATTACCCATTCTTGCTAACCTCTTAAGCCTGTTCCCATTCTCACTAACCTGTCAATCATTACCAATCTCATTATTCTTACCGATTCTTTCCCAATCTTGACTAATCATGAATGGGTAATGATTGGCAGGTTTATAAGAATGACTAACCTGTAAGCCTGTATTCTTCACCTGCTAATCATGACTAACCATCTATTCTCTTCTTAACCAGTACCAACTAATCTTTACCATCTCACTAACCTGCTAAACTCATCTCAACTCTTCAAAATTCCAGTCAAAATGAGTAACCAACTAAACCATCTTGACCTCTAAACCCTGAACCTGCTAAACTAAACAACTAATCTTAACCGTTCTCTGCCAAACTCATCTCAACTCTTCAAAATTAGTTCAACCAACATATGAAGAGGTTAGTGAATTTCCTGCTAAACTCTTAAAAAATCACTACCTTTCCACCTGTCCAAGCTTCCGCAGTGGCTCGCTTTCGTGGCATGCCATGCAGCAGCTGCGCGCAGGTGTCGATGGCGCCGGTGGACACAGCGATGCCCGGCGAGGAGAGCAGCGGTAGCTTGGGCTGCGGTGCGGGTGCGCCACGGGGGTCCAGGTGGGTGGACGGCTTGGGAAGTGACCGTGGTGAACCGTCAGTGATGGTTGATGATGGGTATAGATGGTCAAGGATTGATGGTTGATGATGGGTATAACTGGTTATTGATGGTTAATGAGGGGTGATGATGATGGTTTTTAAAACCATTTGATGCTAAAGGTGACTAAGAATGCTTATTGATGGTTGATGAGGGGTGTAATTGGTTCAGAATGGTTCGCCATGATGAAGAAATCATGGTATAATTGGGCTTTTAATGGTTGACCATTGCTACAATCAAGAATGGTCAATGATGATGGGTGGTCAATGGTTGATGAGTAGACCATGACGATAGGGGTAAAATCAAAGAAGAATAAGGAATCTGAGCATGAATGATGGTTGATGATGGTTGCAGTCGGTTGATGTTTGTAATGGTATTCTTAGCATTATTGGTTGTTAACTGCCTACCCAAGATGGTTACCAGTGGCTGGTACTTTTCTACTGTGCTACAGGCAGGTGTGCAGCTGCTGTACGGAGAGATCAGTTTCACTGGTGGGAATTGCAACCAGTACCACATGGTCCTGGCCATAAACACCTCAATAATCAAATGCCAGGGTAGCCTACAACAATGAAAAGTGTGCTGGGAGCAACCATTTTCGGGGTTACAAAGCAGCAATCAAAAATGATTGGTTCTCAGGATCATGGCTGTGCGGCTCCGATTTGGTACACCATAGTATTGAACCGGAACAGAACTGTGTTCTGTAGGTCTCTAGTGTCCCGGATAATCTCCCATTCACCATGATCAAACATCGTTATCCATCATCATAAGCCAATATTGACCGTCGCGATTGAATACTAACAACCATCATGAAGCATTACCACTACTAACCACCACTATGAACCAGTTTTCTAGTCATTCATGTAAATAAACCAAGCATTCTTCCCTTAGACTTGAGCAACACCCAAGGAGACACGCATGGGGATTCCAGCCCAAGCTCCCACTGTGAGGTGACCTTCTCTTCAGCGCCGGGGGCCACAGTCACACATGCCACCATGTCCCCCAAGTAATCATTGGTCAAACGTCATTAAGCATCAGCTAATGCACCATCTTATAACACTTTATCCGTCTTGAATCATCACCAACACATGATTTTTCATGACCCAGAACAATTAACCATGGACGGACCATCATTACCATCATTCAACCGTTGACCAAGCATCATTCACCATTTGGCTAAGCATCATTCACCATGACTGTTATTCACCAAGCATCACTACCCCAACTGTTAAGCACTATGATCCATGAACCCACCCCTGTGAACCATCCTCCAACCATAACCACACCATCCTTGGTCGATCCCAATGGGTGGATCACTGGCGGATCACGGCGGGTGGCGCCTCGCTGCCCTTGTCCACCACCTCGATGCTGGGGATCTGCCCCGAGAGCAAGATGTGCAAAATGCAACCGGCCGACCACACCTTGGCAAATGGCAGGTCAACTCCAAGGGGTGGATGGATGGTGGTTAATGATGGATGAATGGTTGGATGGATGGATGGTGATGGATGGTGATGGATGGTGATGGATGGTGATGGATGGTGATGCTTGGTTCATTGATGATGGTTAATGATGGTGAATGACTGGGTTAGTGATGGCTGATGGTGAATGGATGGTGAAGCACACCACATCTAAGGGGTGAATGGATGGTTGATGCTTAGCATAATGGAAAATGAATGGTGAATGGTTCACTGGTGGTTAGGTGATGGTTGGTGCTTAGTGATGGCTAATGATGGTTGATGTTGATTGATGGTTGGTGGTTAATGATGGATGAATGCTTCACTGGTGATTAGTTGTTGGTTGGTGGGTACTTACTGGTGAATGCATTAGTGATGGTAAATGATGGATGCATAATTGGTTAAGGATGATTGTGGTTATTTGATGGTTGGTGCTGGGTGATTCATTGGTTAATGAATGGGTTAGTGATGGTTAACGAATGCTTCAATCAGTGATTACTTGGTTTGGTCAACGTGAATTGACCTGATCAATGAGTTGATAGTTTCGTCGATGCTAATTAGTGAATGGTTTGATATTGACATTAGTTCGTAAATCAATTCACAACCATTAATTCACCTCAGTCAACACCATTCACAAACCATTAGTTGACAAACGGTTTCACATTGGTGAATTGATGGTTGACCCATTCTCCGTGCTGCCCAGGAACGTCTCCCGCTTGCAGTAGACTCAGCAACTCCTGTGGCGGCAGTGCGCCAAGTCTGTCTAGGGTGTAGTTGTCAAAGCTTCTACCTGGTGGTATTTAATCAGTTGGTTAACCATATTGGTGGTTAATGTCAAAACTAACTAACAAAACATGTTAAAAACTACCAGCCAGTAATTCAAAATAGGATTGAAAATCACTGAACAAATGGAGAATGCTCAAGAACGCTGAATCGTGATTGATAGAACTAGATCAGAGAGTAATTCCTGGTTGCTCTGGTCATCAAACGTAAGAATGGGACACCGCTACACATCATGAAGACTATCGCTAGCCTTCTAAAAACTGAACAACTCTTCGCTTGGTCATTCGGTGAATTGGGCCTGGCCATCACCTCCAAAATGCCAGAAATTTCGGGCAATGTTTGGAAACTACCACGACCTGGCAAACTATCTAAAAGCGATTGATTCTCAATTGCAAATTTCTTATTAGCAAGGAGTATGTCATCTGGAACCGCAAGCATGGTACCACCAAGCTCATTAAGCAGCCAATCCACCGTCCCATTAACCATCCCCACGTCATGGTCGTCATGGTTAACAACTAAATTACTATGGCCGTCATTAACCGTCATTAACCATCATTAACCATCATTAATCATCATTAACCAGCCATTCACCAGCCGTTCACCAGCCATGAACCACCAGGCTTCATCCCATCGGCACCGCAGCCCATGGCGCTGCCACACCGCTCCTTGGCGCGCCGCGCAGAGGACTCCTGTCCCGAGGACGCGATCGAACTCGTCTGCCCCAAGTCCTGGGGAGGTCGCCCAGCGGTGACCAATGGCGACTGGTGATGAACCCGTTAGTGAACCATCACCACTTAAACTGCTGGGTTCACTAAGTAATTAGAAAGTAATTATGGTTCACTAAGTAACTACTGATTTATAGTAAGTAATTAGTAAACTACTGGTAGTAGTTATTCATAAACTAGTAGTTGACCAGATAGATGAACTATCACTAATAGTTCATTACACTAGTGAACCATTATTCAATCAACTAACTATAGTGAACCATTTGTAAAGTGAACCATAGTTGTGATATGTAAACTATGGTTAGCCAGTTAGTTGTGATGATTAACTATAGTTAGGTGATCAACCGGTTGGTTAGTTATGAAAGGTGGGTTGGTTAACCACTATCCAACTATGGTTAAACTTTCAGAACTAACCAACCGCCTAGGTGACCAACCAGTTGGTTGCTTAGAGGTTGGTTAGTTAACCATAGTGGTGGTGATTAACCAGTTATTTAAGTATGGTTGGTTGTTGATGATTAACGAGTTGGTTGGTGATAAGTGATAACCCATATGATTGACCGTAGTCGTTCATTAACTACTGATCAGTTAAAACATAGTTGGTTGATTATGATGAGTGGCTGATCAACCAGTTGGTTATACAGTTATGAAAAGGTTGGCTAGTTATCACCTAGTTATGATGATAAGTAGGTGATTAACTTTATTGAGCAAAGTCTGGTGATTCACCAGTTGGTTAACCCTAGTGGTGGTTATTGTCAAAACTAACTATAGGTTGGTTGGTGACTAACCATAATTAGTTGGTTATGATAAGTTATGATGATGAGTGGGTGGTTAATCAGTTTGTTGGTCAACCATAGTTGGTGGGTTGGTGATTGAGCATGGTGATTGACAACAGTTGGTTGATCGTAACTAGTAGTGAGTCAAAACCAGTATTACTAGTGAATGCAAACCAGTATTCATGGTGTTAATTGATGATAAGCGTATTAGTCACAAGCAATACTGCTTGAAATCAATGGTGGACCACCCTTCCCCCAGTTCTGTATGATAATCCTGGAAATCTTAAGCAGCTCACTTTGGATGTGCCACTGCCCAGGTAAACTGCTCACATTCACCACACAAGGTGGTTTCTCAAGTCATAGGGGACCCCAAAAATGGTTGAATTATTGCTATAAATGATTAGTGAAGGATGATTTTGGTTGGTTTATTCCTATAAATGGTTAATAAACTGGATGATTTGGGGGTACCCCTATGAATTGAGAACCACCCATAGCCATGGGGCTTGGTTCACCCGGCGAGCCCTGGCGGCTCACTGGCACCGGAGACGGGCAGCCGTCGCACCTGTGAAGCGGTGCGTTGCAGCGGCGAAGGCGACCTGCGCCAGCGCCGCGTGGGTGGTGAACGGCTGTGAGCTGTGGAAGAAATCGGGTGAAACTGGGGGTTAGTAGTTGTGAGTGATGGTTAATAGTGATTAATGGTGGTTAATGTTACTTTATGATGCTTAAACTGTGGGTTAATTATGGTTCATCATGTGGTTATGATTGATGATGGTTGGTTGGCTAGCTGGTTGATTTCAATGATGTTGAATTATTGATCAGTCGCTTTCTTTGTTGGTTGGCAATGGCCGGCTAACTCATGACTGATGATGCATCACGATGGCCAATGAATGGTCATTGATGGTTCATAAAACGGGATCGTTCGGGTTCATATGGCCCTTTTCACAACATCTTTCTACTTGAGCCAGGGTTCTTTCCAACCAGGTTGGTTGTGAATACAGGATTGTGCCGCCTGGTCATTCAGATGGAGTCGATGAATTCATGACCTGGGACACCATGTGTTCACAGGAACCACAAACAAGAACCACCACCCGGAGGAATGGTGGCTTGCCACCAAATCATCAAGGAAATCATTCACAACAAACATCGCAGAAGTATACTGTTATGATCGTTGTTGATAGTAGATACCCTCTTAAACATTGAGATGATAAGAAAGAAAGAAGTCGTAAATCATGGAGAAACCAGCCAATACCTGGATAGGTCATCCAGAAGAAGGTCTAATTTCACTTGGGCTGTGGCGAGCGGCCATGGGTGGGTAAGCTGGAATCATTGTTGAACCATCAATTGACCTGTCGTTGGACCATTATTTATGGCCTATTCACCTAATATTTAGCCATTACTCTAAAAACATCCCAGTGCTGAACTGAACCAGTTGCACATGGCATAGCCAATTTTTAGCCACTACCAAACTACGAACTATAAGGTTTCATCAATACTATATTGATGGTAAACTGGCATGTTAGGATATAACCAATCGCTGTTACCATATGATGGTTTCATATGGTTTCCATGGTAATACCCATCCCATGATTTACTTCTTGTATCTCGTTGTTGAACCAGTATTTGCAACCTATTCACTTAAACATGATGTTCCAGTACTTCACTGAACCAGTTGCTAAATTGCCATCATTTTACCGCCTCACACGCGATTTGTCCAAGTCTAGGTAGACTTCGCTTGATCGAGGCTTCGGTCGTCTCCAAATCTTCAGCTGCTCAACATGTTGCGCCACTTCCAGCATTGTCCAAGGCATTGATCTCGGCCTCCACCACCTTGGGGCGCTGGCAGTCCAAGGAGTCAGCCTTCGACGTCTTGCTGAGAATGGTGGGGGGCGGTGGATGATCCGGTTGCGTTGGCACCGGCCCAGCTGGCTGGACTGGCGCCGCGGCTGCATGGCGCCCATCTTCTCCATCTGCGTTGGGACTTCGGTTGGGATCATTGGCGGTCTGAGTACGCTCTTCATCACCGGGAGCTCCTCCTCCTCTTCAAAGCTCTCCTGGCCCTGGTCGGAGTCTCCCTCTGCTCCTCGGAATTTTGTGCTGCCGTTCGTGAGCTTGGTCAGGATCTGCATCCTATGAGGCAAATGCTTCTTGGCCAGTCGATTGGTGCCGACTATTGACCGGCCCAGTCTATAGATCACTATGGTGGATATGGAGTGGATATATGCGGCTATCTATAAATGGCGTGTCTTGTTTTTTGTTTCCTGGCTACATCAACATTCTGTTGCTGGGGGGACTGCACGAAGTGCGGATTCAGCTGAATCAGTTGCTCAATTACCCCTTGTTGAATCATTATTTTACGGCCTATCCACTCAATATTTATGGAATATCCACCTATAAGTTACCATCATTGGACTCTATTGACGGTCAACTACCATGTTAACCTACTAAGTTACCATTAGTCGGATAATCTTACGATCGTATAATATGTCGTTTACCAAGACTAACCATTATCACCCACTCCTTTTGGCTATTAACCATTCTGAACCATTAATGAACCCATGAAATTGATGGTTGGCTGCTTGACCCCTAGCCTTATACAGTTGGTATATCCACTATACTTGTTTGTTGTTGTCCCTATTATTAACCATAAACCAGCGAGTTAACCATTGGCTGGTTAGTTAACATCGACCCTAGCCATATCTGGTTGGTGGTTTCAACCCCTATGAAAAATATGATTGTCAACCAACGAACCAACTCACCAACCAAAAAATTAGTAATCCATTTGGAAAAACAACAAAACATATCAATCAAACCGGCAGTGAGGCTAACTTGTAGTCAGCCACTGATTGACCAATCATCAGGCATTCGTTCGCCAATGGTGAACCATTATTGGTTGGTGGTTTCAACCCTTTTAAAATCAATTATCAGGCAACCAATCATTTGCAAATACTAGGGAAAACAAAAAATGTTTAAAACCACCAACCAGCTAGTGGTTGATGATGGTTGATGACTGATACCAATGATGCTAAATGATGATTCACTAGTGACTAATGGTTGACCAGAACCAACGTTTGATATAAGCCACCAACTAGTTGTCGTTTAACCATTGTTGTTGGGTATTATCCCTTATTGTTAAGTATTATCCCTTCCAAGCAACTGTTAAGGTACGGTTGAAGGTTATGATGACTATCACTTGCCACATCAATGGTATTTCTCCTTTATTTTTCGCACGTTGGTCCTCCACTACCCGCCTGATCTGCGTGGAGTCGTTGCGTCGCAGCATGCAGGGCGCGGCAGCCGCCAGCTGCGCATAGGAGGTGCAAACCTCAACGGGAGCACCAAACATCTGATGGTTCATGGTGTGTCATGGTGGTTAATGATCGCTAATGATGGCTATTGATGGTTATTGATGGCTGTCATATGATGATAGTGGTTAAGATATTTTTGATCATGGTTATTAACTATGATGCTATTTCATGTAAGACTGGTGTTTCACTAATCATATGGTGGTTAGTGGTTCTGGCTGTTTTGATGATGGCTAATGATTAGTGATGGTTGATATGGTTGACATTAGCTAATGATACTTGATTAAGGTTCATGGTGATTGATAATTGCTTATTGGTGGCTCATCACTGATCATCATGACGTCATTAACATTCAACATCCAGTGAATCATCATTGGTGGTTACCCATGAACACTGATAAGCCATCAGCAATGATTCACCACCACTACTAAACAAAATATCACATAACCACCACAATTAACCATCAAATATCCACCATGAACCACCAACAATGGTTCACCACCACCATGAAACACCCTCACAAAGCCAGCAGTTAGCCATAAACCAATAATGTACTAAACATAAGTTCGTCACTATTAACCGTCGTTGGCCGCCATGAGCCTTCACCAAACATCAACAATGATTACCTGATTGACCATCACTAGTCAACAAACCATCAAACAAGCATCAAGCAAACATTCAGGAGTATGAGCCAATAAGAATCATCATTTACGCCAAAAAAAACGTGATTCAGGTGATGTAAAAAAGGGACGAAAACCAGCACTCATCACCACTCTTCAATAGACTAGCATTGCGCTCTGGCTTAACGACTGCTGACGCCGAAATCTGCCAGCTCACCTCAATGCTACACCGGCGCTGTGGAAACGGAACCTGATCTCATCCATCATACTAGACAAAACACGTAATCGATTATATGCACGTCTATGGAGTCTATGGATCATTTCGTACTTTCACTGACTATGATGGATTATACTCTGAAACTTGGAAACGGGAGTTCGGTCCACTGTGTTTATTCTTGTCGTTGCCATTTCTTGGTTGATGACCATTAAGAAACATTGAGTCAATAATAACCATTAATCAAAAGCACATATTTGCTGATCTTGTTCTTAATGATTTATTGTTTGTTTGCTCATGATCCCTTATTCACGCTTCATCTTGGCTATTGTGCTGCTTGATGTTGGCTATATCATGGTGAGTTAGATCATGGTTCTTGCTGGGTGAGGCTACCTCATATGCTCTCGTCGTCGTGGTGGTCCCGGTGCTCCAGCTCCCGCAAGGTGCAGGCTGGATGGCCCATGTGTGCCATAGTTGGCGGGGCCCGAGCCATCCTATCGAAGGATTCCCCTCGCTGTTCACCTGGATGACCCGACAGGTGCTTCTTCCAATAAGCCACTGGTACTTCCTTGCGGCAATCATGCGACGGTTGTACAACGCCAGAAATCCATTAGGATCCACCTGCATACTTCATGATATTCAAAGCCATCCAGGCTGATGCCACAGGCGCAGGTGCGTCACGGGCGTAGATGGTGTGGTGTGCTCAAAGCAATGCGCGAGGCATATTGGATGAAACTGCTGTCTGTCGATGTGCACAATCTCTTCGTTCCCAATCTCGTCGTTCCACTCAAAACGCTCCTGACCGGCGAAAGGTATGCCTATTGGTTCCCGATTTCTTTTTGTTTTTTTTAAAAAAAATGGGGAAAAGGGAACATCTTTTCCTTCCATCATCGAAACCCAGGATCTGCCCGGGATTTCTCCTTTAGAAAGGGCCTGAGCTGCAGCTCCAAGCGCCTGCCTTCCACCTGCAAGAGCGTCAGGTCCCCCTTGAAGCGCAGGGACGGGAAAAGCGTCCGGAATGGATGCCTTGGGTGCCAATCAATGAGATCCAGCAATGCATGGGAGTACTTGAGGAATTTACCCGGAAGCCAACCATGATTCCAGCGATGTAACTATATCCCATTGTCTTGTTGTTCTTCATGTTGTTCTTCATGTTGTTCTTCATGTTGTTCTTCATGTTGCTCTTCATGTTGTTCTTCATCATGTTGTTGATGTTGATGTTGTTGTTGTTGTTGTTGTTGTCGTCGCTGCTACTTCTTGGTCGAAAGAATGACATAGACCTCTCGAAACAATGTGAACCCACGCAGTTGTAGCTTGGCTTACAAGCCATCAAGCCATTGTAGTTGTAGCCAGCTGGTAGTAAACCAGTAGTAAACCTGGCATAGCCAGGTAGACTATAGCTGGCCGCTGCAATGACTATAGCTGGTAGTAACCCTGGCTATAACTTGATGACACCTGAGAGGCCTTCCGCAGCCAGCTTCCTGCACCAAGCCACTCCTTGCAACTCGGGCGGAAGGCACACTGAGCCTGGTGAACGTGGCTCTGCCGAGGTTTCCAGGACCAGTGCTACAGAGGTTTCCAGGACCAGTGCTACAGTTGCATCACATCATCGACCATAGATCAACCTCTACCATCGACTACCCATCAATTCACCGCTGCTAAACATGATTCAACATTTACAAGGACGCGTGTGGAATCATCGGCCCACTTTTACCACAGCATGATGATGTTGATGATGATGATGGCGACGATGATCATGGTGAAGATTATGATAGATGCTAGATGATGCTAGATGATATGCAATGATGGCAATCACCATCACCATCACCATCACCATCACCATCACCATCACCATCACCATCACCATCACCATCACCATCACCATCACCATCACCATCATCATC